>CM050168.1:28740363-28799660 GCA_027410445.1 Discoglossus pictus
CCCCCCCCCTCCGTGTCTCTTTCCCCCCATCCCCGTCTCTTTTTCCCCCCTCCTCCCTACCTCCTCCTTCCCTCGTGTCTCTTTCTCCCCTCCCGTGTCTTCCCCCCCTCCTCCTTCACTCCCCCGTGTCTCTCTCCCCCCTACCTCCTCCTCCCCCGTGTCTCTCTCCCCCCCTCTTCCTTCCCTCCCCCTCCTCCGTGTCTCTCTCCCCCCCCTCTTCCTTCCCTCCCCCTCCTCCCTGTCTCTATCCCCCATCCTCCCTCCCCCTCCTCCTTCCCTCCCCTGTGTCTCTGCCCCCCTCCTCCTTCCCTCCCCCGTGTCTCTCTCCCCCTCCCTTCCCCTCCTCCGTGTCTCTATCCCCCCTCCCCCTTCCCTCCCCCGTGTATCCCCCCCCCTTCCCTCCCCCTCCTCCGTGTCTCTCTCCCCCCCTCCTCCTCCGTGTCTCTCTCCCCCCTCCTCCTTCCCTCCCCCTCCTCTGTGTCTCTCTCCCCCCTCCTCCCTCCCCGGTGTCTCTCTCCCCCCCGTGTCTCTCTCCCCCCTCCCTTTCCCCCGTGTCTCTCTCCCCCCTCCCCCGTGTCTCTCTCCCCCCTCCTCCCTCCCTCCCCCGTGTCTATTTCCCTACCTCCTCCTTCCCTCGTTTCTCTTCCCCCTCCCTCCCCCTGTCTCTTTCCCCCCTCCTACATCCCTCCCCGTCTCTTTCCCTACCTCCTCCCTCCCTCCCCGGTGTCTCTTTCCCTACCTCCTCCCTCCCTCCCCGGTGTCTCTCTCCCCCCCTCCTCCCTCCCTCCCCGGTGTCTCTCTCCCCCCTCCTCCCTCCCTCCCCGGTGTCTCTCTCCACCCTCCTCCCTCCCCGGTGTCTCTCTCCACCCTCCTCCCTCCCTCCCCAGTGTCTCTCTCCACCCTCCTCCCTCCCTCCCCAGTGTCTCTCTCCACCCTCCTCCCTCCCTCCCCAGTGTCTCTCTCCACCCTCCTCCCTCCCCAGTGTCTCTCTCCACCCTCCTCCCTCCCTCCCCAGTGTCTCTCTCCACCCTCCTCCCTCCCTCCCCAGTGTCTCTCTCCACCCTCCTCCCTCCCTCCCCAGTGTCTCTCTCCACCCTCCTCCCTCCCTCCCCAGTGTCTCTCTCCACCCTCCTCCCTCCCTCCCCAGTGTCTCTCTCCCCCCTCCTCCCTCCCTCCCCAGTGTCTCTTTCCCCCTCTTCCCTCCCCAGTGTCTCTCTCCCCCCCTCCTCCCTCCCTCCCCAGTGTCTCTCTCCCCCCTCCTCCCTCCCTCCCCAGTGTCTCTTTCCCCCTCCTCCCCCGTGTCTCTTTCCCTACCTCCTCCTTCCCTCGTGTCTCTTTCCCCCCTCCCTCCCCGTGTCTCTTTCCCCCTCTGTGACTCTTTCCCCCCTCCTACATCCCTCCCCCTGTCTCTTTCCCTACCTCCTCCTTCCCTTGTGTCTCTTTCCTCCTCCCTCCCCTTGTGTCTCTTCCCCCTCCCTCCCCTTGTGTCTCTTCCCCCTCCCTCCCGTGTCTCTTTCCCCCTCCCTCCCCGTATCTCTTCCCCCCTCCCTCTCCGTGTCTCTTTCCCCCCCTCCCTCCCCGTGTCTCTTTCCCCCCTCCCTCCCCGTGTCTCTTTCCCCCCTCCCTCCCCGTGTCTCTTTCCCCCCCTCCCTCCCCGTGTCTCTTTCCCCCCTCCTCCATCTTTCCCCAGTGTCTCTCTCCCCCCTCCTCCATCCCCTGTGTGCTTTTCCCCCTCTGTCTCTTTTCCCCCTTTTCCCTGTGTCCCTTTCCCCATGTGTCTCTTCCCCCCCCCCCCTCCATTGTCTCTTCCCCCCTTCTCCCTCCCCAATGCCTCTTTCCCCTGTGTCTCTCCCCCCCCCTCTTCCCTCCCGTGTCTCTTTCCCTCTCTCTGTACTTTCCCCCTCTCTGTCCCTAGCGCAAAGCTAGTGCCGCGCATGCACACTGCGACATATACAGAAATAAGTACAAATAGTTTTTGGAGCGTTACACGCGCTTTATAAACTATATTAGAGATACAACTTGTTTTCCACACCCCAGAGCTTCTAACCTTCAATCCAACAGCAGCACAATACAGAGATCTTACAGAGCAGTGTCTGGCTCCTCCTGTTTCCTTATGCAGGGCACTACACATCCCACAATTCAATGCTACAAAAACTGCCATCATAGATGGATACAATGTATTAGCGGACTTTAATTGGCCATAACAAATTATGAATTGTATGATAATTTTAGCAGGGACATCTAGGGATGTCAACTGCTTACTAAAAGATTTAGAAAACTTTGGGGTAGCTCTAATAATGTTTATTTTGGTATTTTTTAATGCAAAAAAATATTTTCAGACGCTGCCGATTCTCCTCCATCAGATGCATTCATAATCCAGGAAAATTAAATATGTCTTTAAGAGTAAAAGTTGCTTTTACATCTAGTCAATTAGGTGCAAAATGATTGGAAGCGCATACAATTTGGTGGTATAATCTGGGGCCAAATATATGACCAAATAAATTATAAAGTACATTTCGTTTTTTACATGTAATTAATTTGCTTTTCGGAAATTTTATGTGAACTTATTTTTAAAAATAAGATATTTTTTTTAAATAATAAAGGTTGAAAAAAATTGATTCAATTATTTAAATGTAATTAAATTGCATTCATTATAATGGTGGTCGAGTGGTTAGGATTTGGTACTTGCACCACTGTGACCTGGGTTTGATTCCAGTCCGTGAAGGTCACACCACCAAGCAGGGATGGGCCTGGTCAGTATTTGGATGGGAGATCACCTAGGAATACCAGAGGCTGTATGCGGTCGCCCATTGGAGAAGGAACTGGCAAGAGATTGCCATGAATACCAAGTGAATCTGCATGGTGTGTTACGGTCCATAAGGTCACAGAGTGTCGCACACAACTGAAACACATAAATGGATCTATTTGTAAAACATTATTTATACTAATTTTTAAATAACTCAGCAAATGGTAACGGTTATATCCAGAGCAGGGCGCTGTCTGTACCAGTATATATACATATTGGTGATTTATAAATAAAGGTTACCAATAACAATAAATACATAAATGCAGTTAATTTACATTTTCTAGAAAAAAAGCTATTTGTGGAATTTTATTTATAATTATTTTAATAATTTAGGTTGTAAAGGTTAAATACATATTTTTTCCAGTGACCTTACATTGCTTTGCCCCATATAGGAAGAGAGTTTAGTTTTGTCTGTGTAATTTAACACTGCAGAGGCTGGTCATTTACAAGTCTGTACCTGCACAATAGGCGCTCATCTAATTTTTCAGAGTTTCAGTTCTCTATACTGTAGCCCCCACCCCACCCTTGTTTTTTTGGCTTTTGTTAAAGAGACAGAACCAACAGGATGAATGTATAATAGAAGTCCGAGAAAGTAAAGTAAATGTAGTCTCCATCCCCACTGTGTGAATAAAATGTATTTAACATTTTGTTTTCTGATGACCCACTTCCCGAGATGGGAGGAGACTTTGAATGCAGAGGAAACTCAATGGGAACGTGGCAGCTAAAACTACCACTTCTTTTAACAAGCTAATTTATACATAAGGAAACACCCTCCTGTGAACATACCATACAGAAGCAGCTCAGAAAGTAAATGGGTCCATATAGTAAAGAATAGTATCAAAAGATATTTAGGATGTTGATATAAGTTTAGATATTCAAAAGACAAATATACAAAACAATGACCTCAGTGGTCCTTTCATTGTGGGAAACTATCAGATTTCCTAGATGTCTCAGAGAGTGACTGTAATCGGAGGCTGCTGAAATACCAACATGACACCCAACTGATGGTGACATCAGGCACTTACTGCTCGAGGCAGTACTTACACACCTAGCTACCTGTAGTATGCAACGCTTGGCGACCTACGGCATACCAACACTGGTCTCCCATGACATTGATCCACCTGGGGCATCCCCACCACCAGGCTTTCGTCAGCAGCATGTGACGACACCCCGGATATCCAGCTACCTGCAGAAGTCCCACCGGGACAGGAACAAGAAGAATGACTTAAATGACTCCTTCCAGGAGGTGACACAACCTCATCACAAAGAGGGAGGGGATGTGTATGAAATACAAAGGTAGAGATGAACTCAGATGGGCAAGACCGCTCAGATCAAAAGCAGCCCTTCTGCAGTATGTATTATAAAAAAAAAACAAAAAAACATATCCTTTTAAAAGGGGAGGTTTAGTCCCCGCCTAAAAAGAGACATGAGGAGACCCGGACCACCCCATCCACCTAAAAGACAACAAGTCCCGGACCTCCGCCGTCTGCCAAAAAAAGAGACAGGAGCAGACCCGGACCTCCCCCGTCCACCTACAAACAGCGAGACCCGGACCTCCGCGTCCGCCTAGAAAGAGACAGGAGCAGACCCGGACCTCCGCGTCCACCTAAAAAGAGACAGGAGCAGACCCGACATCCCCCGTCCCCCTACAAACAGCGAGACCCGGACCTCCACCTAAAGAGACAGTAGCAGACCCCGACCTCCGCGTCCACCTAAAAGACAGCGAGACCCGGACCTCCGCGTCCACCTAAAAGACAGCGAGACCCGGACCACCGCGTCCACCTAAAAGACAGCGAGACCCGGACCACCGCGTCCACCTAAAAAAGACAGCGAGACCCGGACCACCGCGTCCAACTAAAAGACAGCGAGACCCGGACCTCCACCTAAAAGACATCGAGACCCGGACCTCCGCGTCCACCTAAAAGACAGCGAGACCCGGACCTCCACCTAAAAGACATCGAGACCCGGACCTCCGCGTCCACCTAAAAGACAGCGAGACCCGGACCTCCGCGTCCACCTAAAAGACAGCGAGACCCGGACCTCTGCGTCCACCTAAAAGACAGCGAGACCCGGACCTCCGCGTCCACCTAAAAGACAGCGAGACCCGGACCTACAAACAGCGAGACCCGGACCTACAGACAGAAAGACCAACACGAACATGTGTACAGATACTAACACCTCTACTTAAAATATATCCCCATAAAGACTGCATCTGAAATGACTGCTGTTTAGTAATTCAGTTGTGTCAGACTCTCCGTGACCCTATGGACCTTAGCACGCCAGGCACATCTTGTGTTTGATGGTGCCCATCCATAAGGTTTTCTTGGCAAATATACTGGAGTGTGTTACCAGTCCCTTGTCCAGTGATTTGTCTGACCTCTCTGCTATGACCTGCCAATTGTGGGTGTCCCTACGTGGTATAGCTCACAGCTTCATTGAAGTACACAAGGTCTTCACCATGGCAAGGTAGAGATCCAGAAGGGGCTGCAATGACTAGTTCATGTCAAAATAACATAATCCATGTATATCACACTCAAACATATCCAATTAAACTGATAAGACTCCCATCTTACTACAATATAAAGTATGAATGGAGTGATCCCTTGTTCACCTTTCACACCATCTGCTCTAGATTGTAAGCTCTCATGAGCAGGACCTTCACTTCTGTATCAATATAAATATATACAATATGATCATGCCTTTTATTTACTAACTAGGAAATTGCCCATCAAAAATGACGGGAGTAAAATAGTAAGGCTGGCAATGCGAGGCTAGGGGCCATCTGAGCACTTTTTACATCCTTGGGGCTAGTTTTACGTCCTTGGCCCTCGTTTTCATTGTTTTTTTTCAGCAGCAGCCATTTTTTTTTCTCGCTTATCCGATTTTCGATCATGAAAAAAAGGCAAATATGCCTCAAATTAACTCGCAACCTCACTCACCGGCTCCTGCCTCCCCCCTGCGCTGTGCGTGAGTGTGTAAGTTAATTTGAGTCATATTTTTTTTTTTTCATGTCTTAAGTCCAGTGGTACAGCTGTTATGGTTGTTATTTTTGCGATGCGCACAGTGCATGTACGGGTTTCAGTCCTAAGTCATCAGGGTCTTAAGTGCCCTTACGGGTTGTAAGTCCTGTGTGCCTCATTGCAGGCTAAGTCCTGCATGCCTCAACTGCTCGCCTCGCAGTGCAATGACGCCTTTGGCGCTCACTGCTGCCTAAGCCCTGTGTGGTTGACGGCTCACCTCACTTCGCAAGGCTCGCAAAGCGTAACCAACATCGCAAACGTTACGAACAGCCCCGCAGATCCACAACTATATATGTGATCATACGGTCTCTCTGAACGTGTAGGTGTTCTACAAGAAAGTACATAATATTACACTTCAATGCAAGAAATGTTATTTATATACAGATATAAAATGTGCGCAGATTGTGTGACTAGTCATATAGACTACAGTACTGAATAAATAAATGGAAAATATAGTGTTTGTGTATATATATATATATATATATATATATATATAAATAATCACACACACAAATATCTATCTATATATCTTGTAAGTTTTAAATCTTTTACTAAGCGCTCCATATAAGCACTATGTACGTTTTAAGCTCAAAGACCAGGCCCTCCATTCTTTTGCAATGTGATAATATTGTTTTTGCCTTGTACTTAATCCCTGTAGAGAGCTACGGAATATGTTGGCTCGTTACAAATAAATAATAATAATAATAATATCTCACTCTGTATGTATATATATATATATATATATATATACACACACACACAATGGATCTTATCTTTAATAGATATATAAAATGCACACCATAACTGGCTCTTTCACACATTATATATATATATATATATATATATATATATATATATATATATTATATTATATTTAATATATACATACTTCCTTTGCTATATGTTCATTTGTATTTATCTTTGTCTGAACCTAAATTTGTGTACAGCGCTACAAAATATGTTGGTGCATTATAAATAAACTCTAATAATAATAATAATAATAATAAATAAATAAATAAATATATATATATATATATATATATATATATATATATATAAATATACACACATGAATTATAGCTGCCAGCAATAACATACATACGGACATATATACATTCATATGTACAGTTCTGACTCGCAGGCCCAGTACCCAGCTCAGGCCTTTCTCCTTCAAATACACTCCAAAAATTGATTGTTATCATCCACAGATCCCTTTGTCATTTAAACAGAAGGACACTGTGATAACAAAAGCACTTCCCATCTTGGTCCTCACACCCAGGAACTCGTTATGTCTCTGCGAATCGTCAGCCACATACTGATCCTACGTAATTTATATATATATATATATATATGTGTGTGTGTATATTTATATAGAATAAATGTATGTACAGCAGAGATACAAAGGGAAGATACAGCACCCATCAGGAAGGAAGGATGAGAAAACCATAACACAACAAATCAGAGGAAATACATAACTGCAGCATTTTCCTGTGCTGATAATTAACCCTTTATATGTGCCGGGAGGTCTGCAGTCTTACAATTAAGGGGTTAATATGTAAATCTCCAGATCCACCAGGCCTAGGCCTGCTGCATTCCTGCAAAACATCTGAGGTTAAAATGGGATTTAAATCCCCCCTCCAGCCTGAGATTTGTACCCCCCACCCACACCGGCCAGGCCACAGAGGGGCAGCAGCCCCTGGATATGAGGGGCAGTGTGTTTAGGGGGCTGGGGGCAAGTGGTCACTTAACTGTTAAGCCAGGAAAATCTTCCCTTCTTTTCATGCAGAGGCAGCTGTTCATTTCAGGCAAGGAGGGAGAGCGGAGGGAGGTCTGGGGAGGAGGGGAGAGGCTGAGCACTGAGAGACAGAGAGGAGGGGGAGAGACACCAGCCTTACCCAGTGTGCCCAGGCACAGGGGAGCTGCCCCAATCCCCCTCGTCCAAGCTGAGCAGGCGGGCCTTCAGGTCACATCAGGCTCCCCCTGGGCATTTAAACTTTTGTCCCCACAGCCGGCTGTAACAAAGTGAGCTGGACATGTGAGTGTGTGCTCAGGAAGGACACGGCCTCCAGTGGTCAAGATGCACAACTACAGGGGTGGGCTTTGTGTGTGGAACATGGATGAAGTGGAAGCTGTGGTACCTTTTATTTTACATAAAGGACAAGTACATCAGCCTTTCAGCAGAGGTGGCAGGGAATACAAGCCTGCCTGGGACATGCATAGGGCTATCCTTATACATAAAATATAAAAAAAAAACTACACTAGAAAATATGCAAAAATTTTATAAGAATGGAAAAACACAGCATCTAATTGTTTACTTTTATATACAATTATACTTCAGTGGGATCTACCATTGTTGTTTCTGCTGCTCAATTTATAAGGCAACACCCTCATGAGAAAGAAAGAAAATTGCATAATAAAGTTAAGATGTTTGCAAAGTTTATTTATTTATTTTAGTTTTCTAAAATAGTTTTCCAATCATATATGGCAATTAAGAAAGATACTTTGTTTAGTAAACTGCTTTTTCTCTATAGTGATATGAGACCTCACATATCTCTATGTTATTCTATGGCGCCTCATTTGAAAGTCTGAGGCATCACTTCATATTTTAGTGAACATGCGCCACAGAATAGCATAGGACATACCTCATATCCACCGCTGCTTTCCTGTTTTATGCTAGCACATGTGCACGTGCATCTGTTATGTGCACGCACGCATGCTGAACTGCCCTGTGCCGATGAAGCTGTCTCCTTGTGGCTTAGGGACTTAGTTTTAGGGGGATAGGGTTAGGCTAAGAGGGTTAGGGTTAGGGCCGCCAAGGGGTGTAGGGGCTTAGGGTCAACAAGAGGTGTAGGGGGTTAGGATTAGGGGGTTAGGTTTAGGGTTAGGGCCGGAAAGTGGTGTAGGGGGTTAGGGCCGCCAAGGGGTGTAGGGAGTTAGGGCTAGGGCCAACAAGGGGTTTAGGGGGTTAGGGTCTTAGGGTTAGGACGCAAGCGCACCTGGCAACAGGAGGCTTCCAGTGCTGTGCACGCGCGCATGCATGTGTGCTAGCATAAAACAGGAAAGGTCCTATCCAACTTCACAATTTATATAAACATCGGGAGAAAGGCACAAATACATGCTTAAATAATACCAAGGTAGCAAAAAAAAAGGTGAGAGGACCGAGCACTCCTAAAAATAAACCCTTAATCATTATAGTTCTCTGTAGGAACAACATTTCAGATTCCAGGGACCAAAGGGTGAAATGTTAAAGATGTAACATTTTAATTCCCAAGTTATTCCTCATAGGTTACACACAGATAACCCCAATAATGTAATTATAAATGCAGCGTTAACATGAATCAGAGATATAGAGATTTTATATATATATATATATATATATATATATATATATATATATATATATATATAGGATCTTTTCTATTCTCTGATCATGCGCAGTAGCGCCCATCGACCATTAGGAGGCATGGCAGAGGGGTCCGTGAATTTCTTTCCAGTAACCGGAACGCCCCTCACCCTAACACCCCTCACCCTAATACCTAACGCTAACACCGCACACCCTAACCCTAACACCCCTCACTTTAACAGTTAACCCTAACACCCCTGACCCTAACACCCCTCAACTTAACAGTTAACCCTAACACCCCTCACCCTAACACACCTAACCCTAACAACTCTCACCCTAACACCCCTCTTCTGGACCACCTAGTGGCCGATGGTTGGCACTGTGCACGGGTTGCAGTCTTACAGGGGAGGGAGAGGGGGGGAGAGGGTGGAAAGAGACACAGGGGAAGGAGTGAGGGGGGGGGGGGGAAGAGATACAGGGGAGGGAGATAAGTGCAAAACAAAAAAACAGGAAGAGAGAGGGTGCAAAGAGACACGGGGAGGGAGAGAGTGGGGAGAGGCTCGCAGTGAGTGTTGAAGGGGCTCATTGCGGAGCTTGCGATGAGCGCCAAAGGTGCCTGAAGGAGCTCATTGTGGGGCCCAAAAGTTGCGGGTGCGCCAACGCCTGCAATGTGCACCAAAGGTGCTAATCGCGAGGCCAGGAAGGAGGGGGGTTGTAGGCGCTCAATGTGTGGCAAACAGCATTGCAGTCTTCAAATGTTATTGCCTTCATTTTTGACAGGCAAGTCGCTAGTGTATAAACATATGCACACATATATATATATATATATATATATATATATATATATATATATATATATATACATATATATATATATATATATATATACAGTGGATATAAAAAGTCTACACACCCCTGTTAAAATGTCAGGTTTCTGTGCTGTAAAAAAAATGAGACAAAGATAAATAATTTCAGAACTTTTTCCACCTTTAATGTGACCTATAAACTGTACAACTCAATTGAAAAACAAACTGAAATCTTTTAGGTGGAGGGAAGAAAAATAAAAAATAAAAATAATGTGGTTGCATAAGTCTGCACACCCTCTTATAACTGGGGATGTAGCTGTGTTCAGAATTAAGCAATCACATTCCAAATTGTGTTAAATAGGAGGCAGCATACACCTGCCATCATTTAAAGTGCCTCTGATTAACCCCAAATAAAGTTCAGCTGCTCTAGTTGGTCTTTCCTGAAATTTTCTTAGTCGCATCCCACAGCAAAAGCCATGGTCCACAGAGAGCTTCCAAAGCATCAGAGGGATCTCATTGTTAAAAGGTATCAGTCAGGAGAAGGGTACAAAAGAATTTCCAAGGCATTAGATATACCATGGAACACAGTGAAGACAGTCATCATCAAGTGGAGAAAATATGGCACAACAGTGACATTACCAAGAACTGGAGCTCCCTCCAAAATTGATGAAAAGAAGAGAAGAAAACTGGTCTGGGAGGCTACCAAGAGGCCTACAGCAACATTAAAGGAGCTGCAGGAATATCTGGCAAGTACTGGCTGTGTGGTACATGTGACAAAAATCTCCTGTATTCTTCATATGTCTGGGCTATCGGGTAGAGTGGCAAGACGAAAGCATTTTCTTACAAAGAAAAACATCCAAGCCAGGCTACATTTTGCAAAAACACATCTGAAGTCTCCCAAAAGCATGTGGGAAGATGTGTTATGGTCTGATGAAACCAAGGTTGAACTTTTTGGCCATAATTCCAAACGATATGTTTGGTGCAAAAACAACACTGCACATCACCAAAAGAACACCATACCCACAGTGAAGCATGGTGGTGGCAGCATCATGCTTTGGGGCTGTTTTTCTTCAGCTGGAACTGGGGCCTTAGTTAAGATAGAGGGAATTATGAACAGATCCAAATGCCAGTCAATATTGGCACAAAACCTTCAGGCTTCTGCTAGAAAGCTGAACATGAAGAGGAACTTCATCTTTCAGCATGACAACGACCCAAAGCATACATCCAAATCAACAAAGGAATGGCTTCACCAGAAGAAGATTAAAGTTTTGGAATGGCCCAGCCAGAGTCCAGACCTGAATTCGATTGAAAATCTTTGGGGTGATCTGAAGAGGGCTGTGCACAGGAGATGCCCTCGCAATCTGACAGATTTGGAGTGTTTTTGCAAAGAAGAGTGGGCAAATCTTGCCAAGTCAAAATGTGCCATGCTGATAGACTCATACCCAAAAAGACTGAGTGCTGTAATAAAATCAAAAGGTGCTTCAACAAAGTATTAGTTTAAGGGTGTGCATACTTATGCAACCATATTATTTTATTTTTATATGTTTTCTTCCCTCTACCTAAAAGATTTCAGTTTGTTTTTCAATTGAGTTGTACAGTTTATAGGTCACATTAAAGGTGGAAAAAGTTCTGAAATGATTTATCTTTGTCTCATTTTTTTACAGCACAGAAACCTGACATTTTAACAGGGGTGTGTAGACTTTTTATATCCATTGTATATAAACTCACAACTGTCCTTTTTCATGGAAAATCCTTCTGTCTCGCTATCAAAATATCCCTCTTTTTAAGGAGAGTAAGGAAAGTACCACATATAAGAGGGAATCCCTGTTTTCCAGTCCTAGATGAATATATATATATATATATATATATATATATAGTAAATAAAATGTACATCTGTGTTCACAATTGAATGTCCAAAGCAAGTTAAAAAACCTGCTTCCAGCTCAGAGTTCCGAGAAAAAACAGTTATTACACTGCATTCTGGGAAGTTGAGCTGGGACATACAAATATGTCCACAAATGCCTCGCTCTTCATTCCGTAGCCATCATCAAACATGGCTTCCTTTAAGCTTATGCATGCTGTATTATTACACAGCTTTAATGCAAAGCCAAGGTTGGAATAAACACAGGCTGAGTATCCAATCCATGTACAGCTGTTTCAAGCTTACTGGCTATCATCAGCATGGAGCGGGATCTCAGCCTGTGTTGTGGAAATTATGAGTAGGTAGTTCACCACAACAATCATTTATAATATGGTGGGCAAAAGAGCGATAGAAGCCCTCCACCGTACAGTAGTACAGTAAATAAAATGTACATCTGTGTTCACACTTGAATGTCCAAAGCAAGTTAAAAAACCTGCTTCCAGCTCAGAGTTCCGAGAAAAAACAGTTATTACACTGCATTCTGGGAAGTTGAGCTGGGACATACAAATATGTCCACAAATGCCTCGCTCTTCATTCCGTAGCCATCATCAAACATGGCTTCCTTTAAGCTTATGCATGCTGTATTATTACACAGCTTTAATGCAAAGCCAAGGTTGGAATAAACACAGGCTGAGTATCCAATCCATGTACAGCTGTTTCAAGCTTACTGGCTATCATCAGCATGGAGCGGGATCTCAGCCTGTGTTGTGGAAATTATGAGTAGGTAGTTCACCACAACAATCATTTATAATATGGTGGGCAAAAGAGCGATAGAAGCCCTCCACCGTACAGTAGTACAGTAAATAAAATGTACATCTGTGTTCACACTTGAATGTCCAAAGCAAGTTAAAAAACCTGCTTCCAGCTCAGAGTTCCGAGAAAAAACAGTTATTACACTGCATTCTGGGAAGTTGAGCTGGGACATACAAATATGTCCACAAATGCCTCGCTCTTCATTCCGTAGCCATCATCAAACATGGCTTCCTTTAAGCTTATGCATGCTGTATTATTACACAGCTTTAATGCAAAGCCAAGGTTGGAATAAACACAGGCTGAGTATCCAATCCATGTACATGTTTCAAGCTTACTGGCTATTATCAGCATGGAGCGGGATCTCAGCCTGTGTTGTGGAAATTATGAGTAGGTAGTTCACCACAACAATCATTTATAATATGGTGGGCAAAAGAGCGATAGAAGCCCTCCACCGTACAGTAGTACAGTAAATAAAATGTACATCTGTGTTCACACTTGAATGTCCAAAGCAAGTTAAAAAACCTGCTTCCAGCTCAGAGTTCCGAGAAAAAACAGTTATTACACTGCATTCTGGGAAGTTGAGCTGGGACATACAAATATGTCCACAAATGCCTCGCTCTTCATTCCGTAGCCATCATCAAACATGGCTTCCTTTAAGCTTATGCATGCTGTATTATTACACAGCTTTAATGCAAAGCCAAGGTTGGAATAAACACAGGCTGAGTATCCAATCCATGTACAGCTGTTTCAAGCTTACTGGCTATCATCAGCATGGAGCGGGATCTCAGCCTGTGTTGTGGAAATTATGAGTAGGTAGTTCACCACAACAATCATTTATATATATGTGGATGGGGTGAACAAAATTATCAAACTTAGGGGCCAGGAAGATTTTTGTAGGAGTCTGGTAGGCTGTCTTCTAGGAGCCTACAAGGAAGCCCTTCATAGATATATTATACTTTGGAAAAATATTTAGGAGCCAGCAGTTTAAATTTTAGGAGCCCTGGCTCCCAGGAAGTTCACACTGTTGTATGGTCCACATATGCACATTCATATGTTTTCCTGAATGTACTGATATTTGTGTTTTAAGTATTATACATGTATGTTATTCCCGTAGGCTATATTCACTAAAATGAAAACCTTCAGTTGATAACTCATCATTTCCTATGCCACAATTATTATACCACCACAAAAACAACTAAGCAGACTATTAGCACATCACAGCAGCTAATTAGCATGTGTACCACTCATTTGCATAATAATGCCATACAAATAATAATGAATATCTCCAGAGTGATATAGTTGAGAAAAAAACTAGGCAATACTATGCACTGCAAAAATAACATGATTTAGGGGTGACATATGCACTAGGGGTGAGGGGTTAAACATGCACTATGATAACATGGAATTAGAGAGAAGCCATTGCTTAAATGACCAAAGACACAAGAATATCCCAAATGAGTGCACAGATAAACTGCCATGATTTTTGCTTTGCAGTCTTCTTTTTTTTATGTATTCATAATATAGCAGTAGTACCAATGATATCCTACTATAGAGAGGGCATCATATTGGTTGGAAATAGGAAATGTATTTGGATTATTTATTAGACACATATGTATTTGCCTATGTTTATAAGTAATTGTGTGCATTTAATGTGTTTCTCTGTATGTGCATATGCTGTATTATGAAGTGTGTGTGTAATATTTTTCCTGTTCCAAAAACAGCAAAAATCTAAACATAATATTTTCAAATGGATAAAAATAAAATCTTTTAAGATGTCATAAACTCACCTAAGACCATCTCACAAGTCTAAGTGCTGGCTCCACCCCCTCTGTTCTCATTCACAGTAAGAAACCCAACCCATCTCAAAGCTATGCATGATTGTGTCATGTGACATGTTGTGTTTTAGGGTGTGGCCTAATGATTATTTTAACAAACAAACATGATATTTCTAAATACATCTGCTATTTAGCTGTATTTAGTTTATATATAAATATATATGTATATATATATATATATATATATATATATATATATATATATATATATTGTATAGTAAATAAATAGTACATTTGTGTTTACATTTGAACATCTAAGTAAAAAAAAACTAGCACACAAAGCATATGCCTGCTGTATTGTTTTGTTTGTTTAGTTGTTCAGTCTTGTCCGACTCTATGGACCGCAGCATGCCAGGTATATCTCTCAGTCACTGCTCCTCTGAGCTCCATCAAGTTCATGCTCATTTGCTTCAGTGACCTCATCTATCCATCTCTGCCTCTGTCATCTCCTTCTTCTTGTGACTTCAATATTTTCCAGCATCAGAATCTTCTCTAGGGAATCATGCCTTCTGCATATGGCCAAAATATTTGAGCTTTAGCCTTATGATCAAACCTTATAGTGAACAGTTTGTCTTGATTTCCTGAAGTACTGATTTTTCAGATCCTCTTGCAGTCCAAGGTTTCGCCAACACCACAATTCAACTGTGTCAATTCGATGGCGCTCAGACTTCTTTATGGTCCAGCTCTCACATCCATATGTTACTACGGGGAAAAACAAAGTTCTAACTATGACCTTTGTTGATAATTTAATATTTTTTAAATCTTTTTACTAGCTTGTCCAAGCTTGCCATAGCTTTCTTCCCCAGTAGCAAACGTCTTTTAATTTCATGGGTACAGACACCATCTGAAGAGATCTTGGATTCGAGGAAAATAAAATCTATCACTGCCTCCACTTCTTCCCCGTCTATTTGCCAGGAACTGAGATTGCCGTTTGCCACAATATTTTACATTGAGCAGCAGGCTAACTTTTTTCTTATTTTGCCCTCATCAATAAGTCCTTTAGTTCCTCCTCACTTTCAGCCATTAGTAGTGTCATCTGCGTATCGGAGGTTGTTGATATTTCTTCCAGCAATATTGATTCCGGCTTTGGATTCATCCAGTCCAGCCGTATGTATGATGTATTCTGCGTATAAGTTGAATAAATAATGTGACAATATACAACCTTGTTGCACTCCTTTTCCGATCTTGAACCATTCTGTTGTCCCGTGTTTGGTTCTGATCGTGGCTTCTTGGTCCACATACAGATTCCTCAGGAGGAGGGTGAGATGACCTGGCACTCCGATCTCTTTAAGAGCATGTTGTGATCCACACAGTCAAAGGCTTTAGAATAGTCTATGAAGCAGAAGTAAATGTTTTTCTGGAACTCCCTTGATTTCTCTATTATCCATTGGACATCGGCAATTTGATATCTTGTGCCTCTTTCTCCGGCTTGCACATCTGGTAGTTCCTGGTCCATATGTTGTTAGAGTTGAGCTTGTAAAATCTTAAGCGTTACCTTGCTGGCATGGGAAATGAGTGCAATTGTTCGATAATTGAAGAACTCTTTGGCCCTGCCTTTTTTTAGGATTGGGATGTAGACTGACCTTTTCCAGTCTATTGGCCATTGTTGAGTTTTTCAAATGTGTTGGTGTAAGGCAAGTATCACTTTCACAGCATCATCCTGTAGAATTTTGAATAATTCAACTGGGATTCCATCACCTCCTGCAGCCATATTATCAGCAAGACATCCTAGGGTCCATCTCACTTCACTCTCCAAGATGTCTGGCTCCAACTCATTGGAAAAAACTACTGAGGCCATCCTTCCTGTATAGATCTTCAGTGTAGTCCTGCCACCTCTTCTTTATCTGATCTTCTTCTGATAAATCCCTACCATTTTTGTCTTTTATCACTCCCACTTTGGCATAAAAGGTGCCTTTGAGATCCCCAATGCTCTTGAATAGATCTCTTGATTTACCAGTTCTGTTATCTTCTTCTATCTCTTTACATTGCTCATCATAGACTAGTCTCCTTGTCTCTTCTTGTCATCTTCTGGAATTCTGCATTCAGTTGGACAAATCTTTTCCTATCTCCATTACCTTTCGCTTTCCTTCGTTCTTGGGCTGAAAGCCTCAAAGCCAGTTTATCTTTTTACTTTTCTTTCCTGTTTGTTGCTGTTTCCTGGATAATGTTACAAACTTTGGTCCAAAGTTCTTCCGGTGCCCTATCTGCCATGTCTAGTCACTTAAATCTATTCTTCACTTCCACTGCATATTCACAAGGGATATTATTTATTTTGTATCTACTTGGTCTGATGGTTTCCCTTCTTTCCTTCAGTTGAATTCTGAACTTTGCAATAAGAAGTGGGTTCTCACTTCCTTTTCCAGAAGACCGCAATTGTCTGACCTCTCTGCAATGACCTGCCATGGTATAACTCATAGCTTTGTATATATATATATATATAATATATATATATATATATATATATATATATATATATACAGTATATATATATATATATATATATATATATATATATATATATATATCATTTTATGAACCTATATTATCTCTCTCTTTGTCTCTCTCTATAACGCCCCAGTATAAATTCCAAACTCGCCTTGTATTCTCCCAGGGGAATGCATGATATATATATAAAGTTGTCAGAGAGAGCATTGTATAGACAGATTTCACCTTTCTTTGGATGTCTGAGGCTGAAGCACTGCAAACAGCTCCCATTTCATTCAGTCGCTCAGCGCCATAGTGAATAGCCAATCAGCATCTAGAAAAAAAGACTGTCAGTCTTAGTTGCCAATAAGAAGCCTCACTCTCTCATGCATACTTATGAATGGGCGGAACTTAACATAGAGTCAAGTATTCTTTTTAATACAATCTACATATGTACAATAATATTGACAGGACGGGGAAGGAATGAGGGGTGCAGATGTCCCTGTGTGGCATGGGGGGTTGAGTATCAAACATTTGATTTACCTAAAAAGCTGAATGAATGAAAAGTCATTACAATATGAAATATGTGTAGAATAAATCATACTTTAATAATGGAGACATTGACAATTACCTTAAATGATAAGGTAGATATATTTATAAGGATTTGCACAACATAGCTTTGTTCCAGATAAGATAGACACTTGATTCCCTACTTAGACCAGGATGGAGACATTGGGGAAGTATCTTTGGTTTGAGAATTTCACAATTAAAATAGAATTCCACATTTGGTTAAATTCTTAGTTATGGTAGAGACATGTTTGATTAATGAATATACAGGGAAAAAAAACAGTCTTTGGATATACAAAAATCATTTTGCCTGTTTAGTAGCATTGTTATTAGCTTTTGTAAACATGGTTATTATAGCATTTTTGTGAAACAGAAAATGGAGAGTGGTGTGAGGGGGGAATTGCAAATAATTAGCAAAAAAATATTTAAAAAAATTAAATATAAAAAATGTATTGCTTAAAATCAAACAATCAGTATGTGTATGGGTCTACAAAGACGACTCTATAGGCTGGCAGACGAGTTAGTGTCCTAGCCTATCAGGGACCATCTCTCAGCTGCATGTTGCAGAATGCGGCCATTGATTGGTTACTATGAAAAACTGCATACCCTGTACTTAAAAGTGCACTGTCTTCATGACCTACAGAGGGTTTAAATTAATTAAGAACTATTTGCAAGTTTCTAGGCAGAAAGCTACAGAGAACTAATTAATAATGGGTATATTATATTCCTAGTGAAATCAAGAAACCTTCAGTTTTCCTTTAACAAAAAAGCTATAAGGTTGGGCCCAATGGCCATAATCCAGGGATTCACTGCTCTCTGCTAAAATTAGTAATGGAACACTAGGGCCCTCATTAAATTCCAAGCCCACAGTTGCCTTCATAAAGCCCATAAGTCTGCAGGCATGAAAAGTGAAACAGTTACGGATCGATTCAATTGAACAAGCCCGCAGCTACATTGCTAAAAGCCAAAACCGTAAACGATGCACCCGTAAGTAGCATTTCAGAGCTTGATCATGATCAATTAAGCAAGGCAGTAACTACAGATTTAGAAACAGCCAATAGTAAATGAGACTGTCATCATGACATTAGTAAAACATGGAGGTTAAACATCAATCAATTAGCGTTTAGAAGTCCCATATGCGATCAGACTCACAATCCAGAATGTACAAAATAAATAAAAATGAATGGCGATACTGTTCTAGTCCATGTGGGTGGCCTGATATGTATTAACTCCTTTACTACCAAGATTGATATAACACGGAAATTAAATATGTAAAAATATTTTTTTATTGCAGATTTGCGAGTTGAAGATGATTGTGCAATTAATTCTAATGTCTTTCATCGCTTTCCCCGTGTTTTAAAGTATAGTATTGATTTTTAATTTGCATTTACAGTGCTACGATCAGGTTTTTAACCCCACTTGCGAGTCTTATCTGGTACTCATAGGATTTTCTACTACATTTGCCATTAATGGGTGTGAAAACATGTGCATGCTTGAGAAATTGTAGCAATTGAATAGCAATTTGGAATTATAACATTTACGGGCTTGAAAAATTAAAGGCTTAGATGGGTTGGAGTTAAGATTTTGACAACCGCAAGGATTTCCAGCCTGTAACCCACAGATCGTTAGCTAAAAGACGCCAATTGAATAGCAAATTAGTTTACGGGCTCCAGTAACTAACAATTGCTCAGGTGTTATACAAATTTATGTCATTAACAGTACAAATGCCTCAACAGTTATTATTCCAGCCAGTTATAACTAAATTAAGTGCTCTGTATACCATACTTAATATACATTTTAAAATATTATTTCCATTTTTTTAATTTATTTAAGAGAATAAAGGTTGCTTACATTACAAGTACAGGGTAATAGATAAAAACAACAGATGGCATGTGCTATATATTTAAAGCATACTGTCTAATAAACTTGTTTTTTATAACATTATTTTTTATTAATTGTTGTTTAATTGGCGTGCCAAGTTGATTAAACATTTTTTGCATTTTAATGTGTAATACACACAAAAAAAACCAACATATAGCACTGTGGATCTGACAAATATGTCATACCTGTATTATGAAAGCATTTCTCCCAGTTTTCCCTCTTTGGAAGAAACAGTCGTTCTAAAAAAAAAAAAACCTATCTCTATCCGAGCCCTCCAATATCCCTGAAGAACATTCCAACATTTCAGTAGAAATCCTTCTATCCTAGTCCACATATGTCCTTCTTTCCTTCTCCAAATATTTTCTGGTTATATTATTTTTTTATTTCAGGGAAAGGAGATAGTACAGGAGTGTGTCTATTATGTAGGATATGCACTTCTATCAAACAATGTACACAAATAAAGGACATAAATCTTTCAACTCAAAAAACCATTGCTTAAGCTGCCACTATTATTTGAATTGAGATACCACTATCATATAGTTACAGCCACATTAAATTAGAAGCCAGTAAATGCAACGTGAGACCCACAACATCTGTGGGCTTGAAATTTGGCCGAGTTACAGAGCTATTAAGTTAGAACGAGCTGTGAGTTTCGAGCTTGAGACGCAAACCCATAAACCATTTGTTGAACGTTGGATGCGAGTGATCAATTAGTCAAACCCATAGTTACGGGTTTAGATGGAGCCAATGGCAACAGAGATTGTCATTATTGTGTCACAGAATAATGGAGATTGGATTTCAAAGTCTTACGGGCTTCAATTATGAGTTACGATCGGACCCACATTCCAGTTATGATGCAATATTAATAAAGCCATAAATATGATACTCTATCACATGCGAGTTACAGTATATGTATTAACACATTGATTGCCGGGAATTATATAATACGGAAATCAAACATGAAATAAAGTATTTTTTTCTTTGGGCTACAGTTGCGTGTTATGGGGTTGAACGCAAGTAAAATCATTGCAATTTAATAACTTGATTGGAATTGTAGCGGTTACGGGGAGCTCCAAACCCAGATCGGCATCGGCTTGATTTACTGGGCTTATTTAATAGTAAAAGTCTTACTTTCTACATTACGAGCTACAGTTTAACACGTAGGGGGAATTTAATAGGGCTGTTAGTGTGTACAGAAGAATGAGTGTTCCTCTTAGGCCACTTGAAAAATTATTAGGAAGTGTGTGAAAGCACTCTGGGGTGCTTAGATTCATTTAATACTGTCCCATGATTATTGTATTACAAAGTTGGCTAATTCCACACTCTTATCTACAAATGTCAGAGATTTTCTTGATAAGAAGTTACTCATGTAGCGCACATTTTTTTTTTTGTTGACAAAAGATATGGAATCTGTGAGTGTACTGAACAACATCTGCATTGTTAATTATGTGTATTATACATTTATGAGAAATATGAATCCTGGTTTGGCTTGGCTATAGGTAAGTGGTTTATTGTATTATACATTTATCAGAAATATAAATCCTCGTTTGGCTTGGCTACAGGTAAGTGGTCTATAGCCCAGCCAGATATGCAGTACTCCAACTATATGTCCTTTTTGAACTAGCATGTGTCATTTTGGAATCATATGTTATGCTAATTTATTGTTCTTGTAAATAGGAATTGTCGACCATAGGAATCCTATATTGGTCAGTCCCATCAACTGTATGTAAACATTTCCTATTTCCACACATTATCAAAATAATAAGAGGAAGTTGCAAGACAACTGCAACACAGTTAACGTCAGGGGCGAGTGGGACTGAGTAGATCTGGTTTTCTGCTTCCAATTCCATGTTTGTGAATACCTCTATCCATTCTTCATCAAATATTTGCCCTATCTAAGTTTCCAGGGACATTTTTTTAAATATCCCAGTCATTATTCATAGTTATTGATAGATATTTGGTGAACCCATCTGCAGTTAAAAAGTTTGTAATATCACATTTTGAAAAAGTTAAAGATCTCAAAGGTGGTGCTCATGATCATTTGAAGGTAACCAGACAGTCCGAGATCATTGAGAGCACTGGTTGTCATTGGTCTTGTTTGCTGTGTTTCTTAGATAAGCATTACATTTTACTAGTGACTTGCCCGTCAAAAATGATGGGGCAATAAAATTGTAAGGCAGGTAATGCTGTTTGCCACAGACATAATTTTTTTTGGTGGTCTGAGATCCTTCAGCGCTCATTGCGAGCCTCACGCTGAGCGCCTTCGGCGCTCATTGCGAGGCTGTTGGTTGTTGTATTTTTTTTCTAATAAGCGCTTTTGCTGTTATTGTTTGGTCGGCGCTGATATGCTTTTTGCGCGTATTGCAAGGCTTTGTGTGCTATGAGCAGCGTTGGCGCTCGTTGTGAGGAGCGCTGTGAATGGCTTCTGTGTTTATTGCGAGAGTGTTTTTTTTGTGTATATGTATTTTTGTATGCTAATTAAATAATTAATAAATTAATAAATTAATATACTTTACCTATTTGTAAGTAATATATGCAGGAAGCATTGGTGCTGAAGAGCTGTTTTGATGTTTCTGCAGCATACAGTATAATGTGATATAATATATAATGTAGGTTTGCACTGTTGTGGAGCTGAGGTGTAAGTGTCAGCAATGTGTGCAGTGTGTAGTGTAAATAGGCTGCGTGTGCGAGGGGAAGCCGTTAGGGTAGCTGTGTACTTCCACATTGTGTAAGTTAGTGTTGTAAAATGGCGGCGAATGTGTATGTGGTACGCGGCTGTGTATGATTTAGCATCCTTGCTAAAAGTGTATCTTGTACCTCGTACGGCTTTTTTGAAAATCCGTATGTGCTTGGTGGTATTTGGCGTCTTTAGGGTCCTATAGCCTAGTTTTCATTTTTTTCGGCGGACATTTTTTCTCTCGCTAAGGGGATTTTCGGGTGTCTAAACTTGGACTTAAATTGAGGTGTAAGTTCTCTTTCAGAGGTCCTGGGTGTCCCCCCCCCCCTTGCTGTTGGTAAGCTTTTTATGCCTTTTTGTGTGTATTTATTGTGTTTTCAATGTTTTCAGGTGCGCGCAGTTCAGCCGTTAAGGTCGTATTTTTGCGAGGTTGTAATGTCTTTTTTTCTAAGTCACTCGGCTCGTATTTTTTTAGGCTAAGTCCGTAAATTTTGCGTTCTAAGTCTGGCGGTTCGTATTTTTTTGTGTAAGTATGTATTTAGTGATTGCGTGTTAGATCTATTTTGTTAAAGTGCCACTTGTGTGGGTGTTTGTAACCGCTTGTGAGGCGCCGTAGAGCCTACACCTTTGCAAATGCGGCCCGTCGCTTCACGAGGGTCCTCAATTGCGGCCTGCAATGAGCCTTTGGATCATTGCAGCCGGCGTGGGAGCCTCCACCCTCCGCAAATGCGGCCCCTCGCTTTGCGAGGGTCCGCATTTGCGGACCAAACTGTGTAGTTTGACAACTATTATATGTGACTAGAGAATTGCCCGTCAAAAAATGACGGCAATGAAATTGTAAGGTAGCTAATGCTGTTTGGTGTGTAATAATGAAATATATAATACATTAATAAATGAATATACTTTACCTATTTTGAAGCATTGTGTTGAAGAGCTGCGAATCTGTTTTGATGTTGCTGCAGCATTAGTGGTGTGGAGCTGCTGTGTAAGCGTGATGAATGTGTGCAGTGTAATAGTGTGCGTGCGCGAGACCAAACCGTTAGCGTAGTGGTGTACTTCAGCATTGGCGTGAAATGTTGGGTAATCTGTGGTATGCGTTTTAGCGGATTATACGTAAGTGCTTAGTGGTGTTTTTCGAGTTTCTTGTGGTGTTTTGCGAGTGTGTTGTGGTGTTTTCCATGTTTAGAGTGCTGTAGTCTCGTTTTCGTTTTGTTCGGCGGCCATTTTTTCTCTCGCTTATCGATTTTATTAGTGTCTAAACTCTTTTATTTTGATTTAAATAAGGGGGGAAGTTCGTTTTTTGAGGTCCTGGATGGTTCCTCTTGCTGTAGGTAAGCTTTTTATGTATGTGTTATGTGTATTTATTGTGTTTTAAATGCTTTTATGTTCGCGTGTTGCGTCCGATTTTTGCGAGGTCGTAATGTGTGTTAACGTGTCGCGTATGGTGTTTGCGTTTGTAGCCTCGTTTTCGTTTTGTTTGGCGGCCATTTTTTCTGTCGCTTAGCAAATTTTTTATTGTCCAAACTCTTTTATTTTGAGTGAAATGAAGGTGTAAGTTGCATTTTTAAGGTCCTGGATGCTCCCTCTTGGTGTAGGTAAGCTTTTTATGTATGTGCTGTGTGTATGTATTGTGTTTTGAATTTTGTAATGTTCGCGAGTTGCTTCCGAGTATTGCGAGGTCGTAATGTGTGTTAACGTGTGTCGTATGTTGTTTGCGTTGCGAGGTAAAGTTTGCGAGGGTCATAATTGGTGTGTCGTGTTGTTTGCGTTGCGACATAAGTTTGCGAGGGTCGCAGTTGCTGACATGGAGCTCCATGCCAGCAACTGCGGCCCTCGCTTCGCAAGACTGTTTTGGAGAGCCACCATCCAGTGCCATATATGTACACACACACACATATATATATATATATATATATATCACATATAATAGTTATCAAACTACGAATCGTCGTCACGCTTTGCGAGCATGACTTTGGAACAACACAACCTCGCATCTATCAGGCAATCACTATATACGGACTAACACACAAAAATACAGAAAAAAAACAACATTACGACCTCGCAAAAATACGACCTTAACGGCCGAACCGCGCGCATGTGAAAACATTAAAAACACAATAAACGAACACAAAAATAACATAAAAAGCTTACCCACAGCAATAGGGGGCCCACCCATGACCTCTGCAAGTGATGTTACACCTCAATTTAAGTCCAAATTACCGAGTTTAGACACAAGCGAGTGAAAAAATGGCCGCTAAAAAAACGAAAACGAGGCTACACGACCCTAAAGACACAAAACACCACCAAGCATATACAGCTTTTCAAAAAAGCCGTACGAGGTAAAATATACACTCTTACCAAGGACGCCACATCATCCACAGCCGCGAACCACAAACACATTCGCTGCCATTTTACATACACACAAAAAATAAATAAAAAGCTTACCCACAGCAAGGGGGGGTACCCAGCACCTCTGCAAGTGAAGTTACACCTCAATTTAAGTCCAAATTACAGAGTTTAAACACTCGAAAATCTCCTAAGCGAGAGAAGAAATGGGCGCCGAAAAAAATGAAAACAAGGCTACACGACCCCAAAGCCGCAAAACACCAACAAGCACATACGGCTTTTCAAAAAAGCCGTACGAGGTAAAGATAAACTTTTAGTAAGGACGCTAAATCATACACACCCGTGTACCACATACACATTCGCCGCCATTTTACAACACTAACTTACAGAATGTGGAAGTACACAGCTACCCTAACGGCTTCCCCTCGCGCACGCAGCCTATTTACACTACACACTGCACACATTGCTGACACTTACACCTCAGCTCCAGAACCGTGCAAACCTACATTGGATGCTGCAGGAACATCAAAACTGATTGTCAGCTCTTCAGCACAATGCTTCCTGCATATATTACTTAGAAATAGGCAAAGTATATTAATTTATTCATTATTTCATTGGCATACAAGAATACATATACACTCTCTCTCGTCACAAAGTATAACTTGCTCACTCTCTCTCTAGTCACACAGTATAACTTGCTCACTCTCTCTCTCTCTCTAGTCACACAGTATAACTTGCTCTCTCTCTCTCTCTCTTTCTCTCTTTCATCACACAGTATAACTTGCTCTCTCTCTCTAGTCACACAGTATAACTTGCTCTCTCTCTCTCTCTCTCTCTCGTCACAAAGTATAACTTGCTCACTCTCTCTCTAGTCACACAGTATAACTTGCTCTCTCTCTCTCTAGTCACACAGTATAACCTGCTCTCTCTCTCTCTAGTCACACAGTATAACTTGCTCTCTCTCTCTCTCTCTCGTCACAAAGTATAACTTGCTCACTCTCTCTCTCTCTCTCGTCACACAGTATAACTTGCTCTCTCTCTCTCTCTCTCTCTCTCGTCACACAGTATAACTTGCTCTCTCTCTCTCTCTCTCTCTCTCGTCACACAGTATAACTTGCTCTTTCTCTCTCTCTCTCGTCACAAAGTATAACTTGCTCACTCTCTCTCTAGTCACACAGTATTACTTGCTCTCTCTCTCTCTAGTCACACAGTATAACTTGCTCTCTCTCTTTAGTCACACAGTATAACTTGCTCTCTCTCTCTCTAGTCACACAGTATAACTTGCTCACTCTCTCTCTCTCTCTAGTCACACAGTATAACTTGCTCTCTCTCTCTCTCTCGTCACAAAGTATAACTTGCTCACTCTCTCTCTAGTCACACAGTATAACTTGCTCTCTCTCTCTCTCTCTCTCTCGTCACACAGTATAACTTGCTCACTCTCTCTCTCTCTCTCGTCACACAGTATAACTTGCTCTCTCTCTCTCTCTCTCTCGTCACACAGTATAACTTGCTCTCTCTCTCTCTCTCTCTCTCGTCACACAGTATAACTTGCTCTTTCTCTCTCTCTCTCGTCACAAAGTATAACTTGCTCTTTCTCTCTCTCTCTCGTCACAAAGTATAACTTGCTCACTCTCACTCTCTCTCTAGTCACACAGTATAACTTGCTCTCTCTCTCTCTCGTCACAAAGTATAACTTGCTCTTTCTCTCTCTCTCGTCACAAAGTATAACTTGCTCCCTCTCTCTCTCTCTCTCGTCACACAGTATAACTTGCTCTCTCTCTCTCTCTCTCTCGTCACAAAGTATAACTTGCTCACTCTCTCTCTCTCTCTCGTCACACAGTATAACTTGCTCTCTCTCTCTCTCTCTCGTCACACAGTATAACTTGCTCTCTCTCTCTCTCTCTCTCTCTCTCGTCACACAGTATAACTTGCTCACTCTCTCTCTCTATCATCACACAGCATAACTTACTCTGTCTCTCTCTAGTCACACAGTATAACTTGCGCTCTCTCTCTCTATCTCTCTCTTGTCACACAGTATAACTTGCGCACTCTCTCTCTATCTCTCGTCACACAGTATAACTTGCTCTCTCTCTCTTGTCACACAGTATAACTTGCTCTCTCTCTCTCTCTCTCTCTCTCTCTCTCTCTCTCTCTCTAGTCCCACAGGATAACTTGCTCACTCTCTCTCTCTATCATCACACAGCATAACTTACTCTGTCTCTCTCTAGTCACACAGTATAACTTGCGCTCTCTCTCTCTATCTCTCTCTTGTCACACAGTATAACTTGCGCACTCTCTCTCTCTCTCTCGTCACACAGTATAACTTGCTCACTCTCTCTCTCTCTCTCTCTCTCTCGTCACACAGTATAACTCGCCCTCTCTCTCTCGTCACACAGTATAACTCGCCCTCTCTCTCTCGTCACACAGTATAACTCGCCCTCTCTCTCTCGTCACACAGTATAACTCGCCCTCTCTCTCTCGTCACACAGTATAACCTGCTCTCTCTCTCTCGTCACACAGGATAACTTGCTCTCTCTCGTCACACAGTATAACTTGCTCTCTCTCTCTTAAGTCACACAGTATAACTTGCTCTCTCTCGTCACACAGGATAACTTGCTCTCTCTCGTCACACAGTATAACTTGCACTCTCTTTCTTTCTCTCTATCTCTGCCGTCACACAGTATAACTTGCTCTCTCTCTCTCTCTCTCTTGTCACACAGTATAACTTGCTCTCTCTATCTCTCGTCACACAGTATAACTTGCTCTCTCTCTCTTGTCACACAGTATAACTTGCTCTCTCTCTCTCTCTCTCTCTCTCTCTCTCTCTCTCTCTCTCTAGTCCCACAGGATAACTTGCTCACTCTCTCTCTCTATCATCACACAGCATAACTTACTCTGTCTCTCTCTAGTCACACAGTATAACTTGCGCTCTCTCTCTCTATCTCTCTCTTGTCACACAGTATAACTTGCGCACTCTCTCTCTCTCTCTCGTCACACAGTATAACTTGCTCACTCTCTCTCTCTCTCTCTCTCTCTCGTCACACAGTATAACTCGCCCTCTCTCTCTCGTCACACAGTATAACTCGCCCTCTCTCTCTCGTCACACAGTATAACTCGCCCTCTCTCTCTCGTCACACAGTATAACTCGCCCTCTCTCTCTCGTCACACAGTATAACCTGCTCTCTCTCTCTCGTCACACAGGATAACTTGCTCTCTCTCGTCACACAGTATAACTTGCTCTCTCTCTCTTAAGTCACACAGTATAACTTGCTCTCTCTCGTCACACAGGATAACTTGCTCTCTCTCGTCACACAGTATAACTTGCACTCTCTTTCTTTCTCTCTATCTCTGCCGTCACACAGTATAACTTGCTCTCTCTCTCTCTCTCTCTTGTCACACAGTATAACTTGCTCTCTCTCTCTCTTGTCACACAGTATAACTTGCTCTCTCTCTCGTCACACAGTATAACTTGCTCTCTCTCTCGTCACACAGTATAACTTGCTCTCTCTCTCTCGTCACACAGTATAACTTGCTCTCTCTCGTCACACAGTATAACTTGCTCTCTCTCACCTCACACAGTATAACTTGCTCTCTCTCTCTATATCTCTCATCACACAGTATAACTTGCTCTCTCTCGTCACACAGGATAACTTGCTCTCTCTCGTCACACAGGATAACTTGTTCTCTCTCTCGTCACACAGTATAACTTGCTTTCTCTCTCTTTAGTCACACAGTATAACTTGCTCTCTCTCTCTCTTGTCACACAATATAACTTGCTCTCTCTCTCGTCACACAGTATAACTTGCTCTCTCTCTAGTCACACAGTATAACTTGCTCTCTCTTTCTCTTCACACAGTATAACTTGCACTCTCTCTCTCTCTCTCTCGTCACACAGTATAACTTGCTCTCGCTCATTGCGAGGCATGCGATAAGCGCCAAAGGCGCTCAGCGCAAGCCTCGCGATGAGCGCCGAAGGTCCTCACGTTAAAAAACGTTACATTATGTCTAAAACAGCATTCCCTTTCTTACAATTTCATGCCCGTAATTTTTTTACGGGAAATTTGCGTATATATATATATTAAATTACATTTTCTTGTCAAACACTCCCAGCACCATTCACCCCTCCTTCAACCTCAGCAGCAATATTCACCCAGCCCCACTCAGAAGCTCTCTCTCTCTCTCTCTCGTCACACAGTATAACTTGCTCTCTCTCTCTTTAGTCACACAGTATAACTTGCTCTCTCTCGTCACACAGTATAACTTGCTCTCTCTCTCTCTCTCGTCACACAGTATAACTTGCTCTCTCTCTCTCTCACGTCACACAGTATTACTTGGTCTCTCTCTCTCTCTTTAGTCACACAGTATAACTTGCTCTCTCTCTCTCTTTAGTCACACAGTATAACTTGCTCTCTCTCTCTCGTCACACAGTATAACTTGCTCTTTCTCTCTCTCTCTCTCTCTCTCACGTCACACAGTATAACTTGCTCTCTCTCTCTTTAGTTACACAGTATAACTTGCTCTCTCTCTCTTTAGTTACACAGTATTACTTGCTCTCTCTACCTCTCTCTCGTCACACAGTATAACTTGGTCTCTCTCTCTCTCTCTTTCTAGTCACACAGTATAATTTGCTCTCTCTCTCGTCACACAGTATAACTTGCTCTCTCTCTCTCTCTCGTCACACAGTATACCTTGCTCTCTCTCTCTCTATCTCTCGTCACACAGTATAACTTGCTCTCTCTCTCTTTCTCTCGTCACACAGTATAACTTGCTCTCTCTCTCTTTAGTCACACAGTATAACTTGCTTTCTCTCTCTCGTCACACAGTATAACTTGCTCTCTCTCTCTTTAGTCACACAGTATAACTTGCTCTCTCTCTATCTTGTCACACAGTATAACTTGCTCACTCTCTCTCTCTCTCTCTCTCGTCACAAAGTATAACTTGCTCACTCTCTCTCTCTCTTGTCACACAGTATAACTTGCTCACTCTCTCTCTCTTTCATCACACAGTATATCTTGCTCTCTCTCTATCTCTCGTCACACAGTATAACTTGCTCTCTCTATCTCTCGTCACACAGTATAACTTGCTCTCTCTATCTTGTCACACAGTATAACTTGCTCACTCTCTCTCTCTCTCGTCACACAGTATAACTTGCTCTCTCTCTCTTTAGTCACACAGTATAACTTGCTCTCTCTATCTTGTCACACAGTATAACTTGCTCTCTCTCTCTTTAGTCACACAGTATAACTTGCTCTCTCTCTATCTCTCGTCACACAGTATAACTTGCTCTCTCTCGTCACACAGTATAACTTGCTCTCTCTCTTTAGTCACACAGTATAACTTGCTCTCTCTCTCTCTCATCACACAGTATAACTTGCTCTCTCTCTCTCTCTCTCGTCACACAGTATAACTTCCTCTCTCTATCTTGTCACACAGTATAACTTGCTCTCTCTCTCTATCTCTCGTCACACAGTATAACTTGCTCTCTCTCGTCACACAGTATAACTTGCTCTCTCTCTCTCTCATCACACAGTATAACTTGCTCTCTCTCTCTCTCTCTTGTCACACAGTATAACTTGCTCTCTCTCTCTAGTCACACAGTATAACTTGCTCTCTCTCTCTTGTCACACAGTATAACTTGCTCTCTCTCTCTTGTCACACAGTGTAACTTGCTCTCTCTCTCTTTAGTCACACAGTGTAACTTGCTCTCTCTTGTCACACAGTATAACTTGCTCTCTCTCTCTAGTCACACAGTATAACTTGCTCTCTCTCTCTTGTCACACAGTATAACTTGCTCTCTCTCTCTTTAGTCACACAGTATAACTTGCTCTCTCTTGTCACACAGTATAACTTGCTCTCTCTCTCTTTAGTCACACAGTATAACTTGCTCTCTCTTGTCACACAGTATAACTTGCTCTCCCTCTCTTTAGTTAAACAGTATAACTTGCTCTCTCTCTCTATCTCTCTCTCTCTCATCACACAGTATAACTTGCTCTCTCTCTCTCTCTCGTCACACAGTATAACTTACGTTGAAGAAAAACATTCTCACTGACTCGCTCTTGCCCTCAGAAGAATAAGATAGGACACGAAAACTCTGTATTTTCGGTTTAATACAAGCTTGGAGTGAATTGACAGATTTCCAGCAACTCTGCAATTCAACTGAAGATCTACTCCAAATCCTACATTCTTATACAGTTGTTGCAAGGATTTGTAACTAATGTTGACAAATGAGTAACTCTTTCTTGTGATAGCAGTGTATATTTTACAAACAACGTTTAGTTATTCAGTAAACGTGTATAAGGTTCTACACAGAATACTAGTTATTCAATAAATGTATACAAGGTTTTACACACAATGCTAGTTAGTCAATAAACATACACAATGTTCTACAATGTTAGTTATTCAGTAAACATACACAAGGTTCTACAATGTTAGTTATTCAGTAAACATACACAAGGTTCTGCACACAATCCCCCCCTATCCAACAATGCTTTATCTCTACTCACATATACGTTTAGTTGTATTGAAGGAATCAAAGTTTGCAGAAACCTTGGAGTAAAAGCAGAATTAACTCCTTCTTAGGTTTTTTTGATTAATAAGGTTAGCAATTACTATTTTCTTATATATTTACATCTACTTAGGAATTTATAGATATTTAACTCCTACATTCCCCTCTACGAAACTATAAAGTGTCGTCTAAAAAAAACTAGAAAAAGTCCAACAGTATAAACCTATTTAACCTAGGGGTGCATTGTTATTGGATGTTACAAACATTGTGATTACAAATTACAGAAATATATATAAAACTTGACACATATAGGAAGCAAAGGCATTGTGTTCAAACTGGCTCCTAAAGAGACTCTGGTCCCTGAAGGATACAGCTCACTGGGGAATTGATTATGGCAGGGATTATTGTGCCCATTAAGCCATATCGCATTACCCACAGTATGGTCTGTGTTCCCGTAGCAAAATATAAAATCCTAATAATGAGATTACAATATCTCAATTTGGGTTCAGGTGAGTTTCTTGGCTCAAATGATGGCGTCTCTGGTCAACGGTGCTGGGTACAGGATGAGTATCTTATACTTGCAAGTAAGGAGATTTGGAGACAGCAACCAAGGCCTGGACGAAGTCTTTCAGCGCCTGATGCAAATTGTCCATTCCTGTTATTAATGAGGAACTTCCACCACTTTCACTACGTCATTAGTAAAATGAGCCTGATTGTAAGTTGTAGCATATCCCAATCTGGGGAAACCCTGTATTTTGCTATTGTGATAGCATCTGTATTCCTGCAGGGAAAAGCCTCCACCCACCTAGAATAACTGCAAACAATTACTAGTATGTATCTGTAATGCTCCCGTCTTTCAGTCATGTCAATAAAGTCAATTACCAGGTCAAAAATGGACCCAATGGAGGAGACATAAACCTCAAAGGACTAACAGTGGCCTTTAGGGGATTATGACTCCTGCATATATGGCACTTGTTTATGAAGGCTTGTACCGCTTCTGCCATATAAGGTGAATAACATATTTCAGCAAGTGTCTTCATCATCTGGGTTTCTGGCAAGATGCTCGGTTCCATGAGCTTGATTCAGTACATCAGTCTGCAGGGAGTATGGTAACACAACTTTCTCAGTGATGACTCGTCTCATGATCCCTGTATCCTTGTCTGCCAGACATTCCCTTGCTTCCCACGTGACTTCCTCAGCTACCAGTGTTTTCTCTTGCAGCTCCAGCACTTGCTGTAGTGATTGGGAATTAAGGACTCCCATGACTTATTTTACTGGATGTTGCTTCCATAAGGCACATGCTTCTCTAGTTTCACTGGCTATTTTGGCTGCTTCATAATCTGCACGATTTCCTAATAGTGGATGACCTGAAGGTGCTCTCTAAGCAGGGGTGCATGCTTAATAGGTGAATTGTCAATCCGATGGTATTCTCTTTCCTTTCCAGATCTTTCCATGAGCATGAGGCACAGCACAGGCATTCGTGGAGTCACTGTAGATGTTAACTCTTCTTTCTTCCAATCTTACAGGCCTCTATCAAGGCTATAAGCTCTGCTTGTTGTGCTGACTGTGTTCCTGGTCAGTTTGAGGCTTTGGATAGTGAAAGGCACTGGTCATCTTTTATCTCCACAACCACTGCTCCAGTCTTCCTCTCCCCTCTTGGGTCCAGGGACGAAGATCCATCCACAAAGAGCTCCATTTCTGGGTTTTCCAGGGGATCAGCAGATAGATCTTTCCTAAGGAGTGTTTCTGTGTGACTTTTCTCTACGAAGTCATGTGGTTCCCCATCCTCTAAGGTGGCAGGAAGAAAAGCCAGATTCACAGTTTCAGTGTTGGTAATACCAGCATAACAGTCATTCCTGCATCCATCCTGAGGCTCCATTTGGGATCCCTCTTCCTTTGCTTCCCCTCTGTTGGTAGGGCTCATCTGGCAGGGGCATCGGTGTGGGTCTCTCCTCCCTCTCATCTTTTCGGTTTCTTTATCAACGCTAATTGCTTCTCCAGTAACTTAGCCTGTAACTGCTCCTTCTCTTTACCCTGTTCTTCTTTCTTTTCTCTACACAGAGATATGTGGTGCATTATATGGGCATGCATCTGTTCCCAGGGTAGCTCATACAATCCCACAAAATTACCCAGTTTCAGCTGTATGGGCTTTGGTAACCTTCCTAATATGGCAGTGATAAACAGTGCTCTAACTCTGTCAGTCACGTCCCAGTCATCCTCAGTCTCCTTCCAAGTCCGCTAACACCTATGTATATAGTCTACAGGACCCTCAATTGTCCCCATGGAAAATTTTGTAATAGATATTAGATTTCTTATAGTGGGGAAAGCTGTCCGTATAGCCCACCATAAATTATTTCTATATTGGGCAAATGATGCACCATCATACAGGGTATTATTAAGGCTTCTCTCCATTTGGGCTATAAGTAAAGATAGGTGCTACCTGGTAGGGTATAACCTTGTATAGTAATGCTTTTAAATCTCTTACTGCTAGGGAAACTCCAGCTGTCTGTGCTCCAAAAGTACCCATCTCTGACCCCCCTTACTTAATGGTGGCAAGTTCTTTTATCAATCCCTCTAAATCTCTGTGTCCCCAGGGCACATCATTTACTGCAGGGGCATTAGGGGGTCCCTTAATAAGGATAGGGAATGCTCTGGCAGTTTCTTGAGTTCTTGACTGATAATCACTATCTTCTTCCTCCTTTTCCAGTCTCAACTTGTAAAGTTCTGCTTTCTCACTTCCTCCTGCATTCTTAATATGTTTAACCTAAACTGCTCCTTTTCATCCTCTGCTTTCTGTAACCTCTTACTATTTCCTATATCATTAAAATTCTGTTCTCCCTGTACATCCCAACCTTCCAGAAATATTTCAGTAACTTCTCTTTAAATTCTGGCTTCTCTCCATAATTTATCTGTTTCTTGCTTCAACATCCAAACCTTTCTCTCTCTTGGCCCCATGGGTCTATTCCTACCACTTCCTTGTCCCTTCCTTGCAGTCTGCCTATCAAAGCCTTTAGCTCTTGGTCCTTCACTTTCACTTCCCTCTTCTACATCAATCCCTTTACTTTCTTTTATCCTTCATTCCTAACTTTCTGACTCCCAATCTGCTGCTCTCTTGACTTTCCTTGTCTGATATTATCTTCCCATCCTGGTTACTTTCTACACTGGGCACCTCCCATTTTACAAAACTGTACCATGTAATGGGCAACATAGGGTGCAAAGTCACTGGGGCAGGGGCATAGGTAAAAATATATCATGATATACAGTTTCCAAGCTCTGTGAGAAAATAACTTGTTTATACTTAGAGCTCTAAGGGGCAATTCTCCTTAATAATCATATCTTCTTTGATGTTATTATATAAAAGAAATAATATAAAAAAACATGACTATTCCATGAATATAATAGCCTGAAATATTTTAGGTATCAACCCATCTTCCTTTTTTTTATTTCTTTTAATATAATTTCTGATATTTTTTATGATTTCCATATATACCAAGGATCTGCTTAGATATGCCTCACTGTTCAAATTTCCAGACTTTGTACCTTCTGATACATTCTCTGAATTATGACTGATAGAAATAGATGGTGATATTTGAAACTCAGGGCCCTATTAAATTCTCCCTCGTAGTTCTCTCGGTGCTCGCAAAAGGCAGTTTTCCTGCTGTTTGCGAGAACCGAATCTCTCGCAGCCTGCTTTACGATATGACTGCGAGAAAATGGCCGAGAATAGGCTCCGAGAGAGCTACGTAGCCTTAAATCTATGCACGAGTCTCGCATATCGTAAGAATCCCTACGTGGACAAAAAGTCCACGCAAGGGATCCGAAAGCCTCTACGTGCTGCCTCGGAACAGCCCGAGACAGCAGCGTGAGGCTCCCCCCTGCACCCTATACACATCCCCATGCTGCAGGGGTCTCTATCAGGACCCCTGCAGCACCCCCCACATTAACCCCTTGCAGCGGGGGTCCCCGATCTGCATAGATCAGGCCCCCCGCTGCATTTAAAACTTTTAAATTCCCCGCCGCGGCTCCTTAAAGGGACCGCGGCACACTATTAGCCAATCCCGGCCGCGGCACTTAAAATTAACCCCCCTCTATGCTGGGGGTCCCCATCGGGACCCCCGAAGTGTCCCCACATAAACCCATTGCAGGGGGGGTCCCCGATCTGCATAGATCAGGCCCCCCGCTGCATTTAAAACTTTTAAATTCCCCGCCGCGGCTCCTTAAAGGGACCGCGGCACACTATTAGCCAATCCCGGCCGCGGCACTTAAAATTAACCCCCCTCTATGCTGGGGGTCCCCATCGGGACCCCCGAAGTGTCCCCACATAAACCCATTGCAGGGGGGGTCCCCGATCTGCATAGATCAGGCCCCCCGCTGCATTTAAAACTTTTAAATTCCCCGCCGCGGCTCCTTAAAGGGACCGCGGCACACTATTAGCCAATCCCGGCCGCGGCACTTAAAATTAACCCCCCTCTATGCTGGGGGTCCCCATTGGGACCCCCGAAGTGTCCCCACATAAACCCATTGCAGGGGGGGTCCCCGATCTGCATAGATCAGGCCCCCCGCTGCATTTAAAACTTTTAAATTCCCCGCCGCGGCTCCTTAAAGGGACCGCGGCACACTATTAGCCAATCCCGGCCGCGGCACTTAAAATTAACCCCCCTCTATGCTGGGGGTCCCCATCGGGACCCCCGAAGTGTCCCCATATAAACCCCCTGCAGCGGGGGGCCCCGATCGGCACCGATCGTGACCCTGCTGCAATTCAATTTTAAATTTCCCGCCTCGCGGGTCCTCAAAGGACCGTAAAGGTCCTGAAAGGACTCGCACTAAAAATAATAACCCCAGGCAACTATAATTACCCCATTAACTCATGATGGTCAATACAGACCAGCATAAGGCCTAAATTAACCCATTAACTCATGATGGTCAATCCAGACCACCATAAGACCTAAATTAACCCATTAACTCATGATGGTCAATCCAGACCAGCATAAGGCCTAAATTAACCCATTAACTCATGATGGTCAATCCAGACCACCATAAGACCTAAATTAACCCATTAACTCATGATGGTCAATCCAGACCACCATAAGACCTAAATTAACCCATTAACTCATGATGGTCAATCCAGACCACCATAAGACCTAAATTAACCCATTAACTCATGATGGTCAATCCAGACCACCATAAGACCTAAATTAACCCATTAACTCATGATGGTCAATCCAGACCACCATAAGACCTAAATTAACCCATTAACTCATGATGGTCAATCCAGACCACCATAAGACCTAAATTAACCCATTAACTCATGATGGTCAATACAGACCAGCATAAGGCTCTATTTAACCCCATCAGTCCCATAAGGGTATATTATTACCATTATGGGCCTGTTACAACCCAACATTAACCACATAAGTGCCATGATGGTCCTCAAGGACCATCATGACACTAACTACAAACACTACACTATAACCCCCAATAAACCATTTAATCTAAACTAACCCCCCTCTACACTAATCTATTAACACTTACACTACCTACCTACACTACCTACCCCCTAATAAACCTCCCCAACACTCTAATTACAAAAAACAAAAAACCTACAGTACAAAAAACAAAAAAACCTACAGTACAGAAAACAAAAAAAAATTACACACCTGAAAAGGAAAGACAGATAAACACAATACAATAATACATATAATACATTACATACATTACATACAATAAATGACATTACATATAATATATTAAATATAATATATTAAATATAATATATTACATATAATACATTACATACATTACATACAATACATGACATTACATATAATATATTAAATATAATATATTAAATATAATATATTACATATAATACATTACATACATTACATACAATACATGACATTACATATAATATATTAAATATAATATATTAAATATAATATATTACATATAATACATTACATACATTACATACAATACATGACATTACATATAATATATTAAATATAATATATTAAATATAATATATTACATATAATATATTACATATAGTCCTAATCAAATACCCCCTATCTATCTAACATACAATCTATTTAATTTAAAATAAATCCTAACTATATCAAATACATCCCCCTATCTATCTAATATACAAAAAATCCTAACTACATACACAGACCCTTATTCTAAAATAAAATAAAATAATTACAGTCCTAACTACATACACAGACCCTAATTCTAAGCTAAAATCAATAAATTAAGACCACTTACCTTTAAGATGTTGCTTCAGATCACTAACCTATGGGTCAAACAAAAAAAAAAAATTAGTACAAAACATTAACATCAAATAAATAAACATTATATACATTCTACATATTCAACTCACCTTTACAGCATGTCCAGTCACTGTTAAGCTCTTCCGGCGCGGCCCTGTTAAAAAAAAAAAACACAATACATGAATACATGAATACAATATATAAACAATAAATAAAATACACAAATAAACATCTAAATATACATTTAACTTACCTCCCCGCGATGTCCCCGGCCTTCTCTCCTTCAGCCCCGGCTGGGCCGCGGAACCATCCGCGCTCTAAAAAAAAAAAAGAAAAAAAACTAACGGAGGTCTGCACTGGCAGACCTCCCCGACGCTACTGAACCTCCCGGAGTCGTTTCCGGGAGGAAATTGGCATTGGCGGCTTGTGATTGGCTGAAAAAGCTGTCTATCAATTTCAGCCAATCAAAAGTCGTCAATGTGTGAGCCAATCAGGATGGGATACACCCCAATATCCCACCCTGATTGGCTAAAACACTTGTCTATCTTTATGGGAACCAATCACAACGCTCAGATGCCTTCAGCCAATCACTATGGGATACACCCCCACGGAGTGATTGGTAGAAGACATCTGCGCATCCTGATTGGCTCCTACATTGACGACTTTTGATTGGCTGACAGCTTTTTCAGCCAATCACAAGCCGCCAATGCCAATTTCCTCCCGGAAACGACTCCGGGAGGTTCAGTAGCGTCGGGGAGGTCTGCCAGTGCAGACCTCCGTTAGTTTTTTTTTTATTTTTTTTTAGAGCGCGGATGGTTCCGCGGCCCAGCCGGGGCTGAAGGAGAGAAGGCCGGGGACATCGCGGGGAGGTAAGTTAAATGTATATTTAGATGTTTATTTGTGTATTTTATTTATTGTTTATATATTGTATTCATGTATTCATGTGTTAAATATAGTCCTTTTATACTGGAATTCTAACCGTATATCCTGACCAGTTAACTTACATCTGACTGCTATAAGAACTCCAAATACACTGGAAACTTATAAGTTAAAGGGTTTATTAACATACAAGAGTAGTGGTGAGATTGGCATCTGAAATACAAGGCTCTACCTATATAATACTAATGTGTGTAAATACTAACGTGTGTATGCAAGTGTAGAGTATTCCTCCTGATTCCTCTCTTCCTTTCCTAAGATAATTCTACTGCCCAGCAAGTCCATTTGTCCAAGTTATACACATCATAGCCACACCCTGGGATTGTCCCAGCTATTCAAATCTTTCATCAGTGAATGACCCCTGGATGTGATTCTTCATTGCACCTTTGCTCCACCTCTTGTCTCTTGAGTTGATTTCCATGCTTTGTGTCCATGATGCAAATTCATCCCTGAGGCTTTTAGTACTGACCATTTGTTGTTTGATCACCAGCAGGGTGTCATTCGGGAAAGTTAGCTTTTCTTTGTTCCTTATGACAGATAACATCACAGATGACTGGACATCCACAAGCAAGACATTCAAGCATATTAACCTCTTCAGTACAGCTCCAAAATTGGTTAATGAATCATATATTTATAACATTCCCCTCTTTGTGTCTGAATGACACACATTCGCCATGTGGTAAGAGATAGGACGTGGTTAACTGTGGTGGCAAAATCCTCTTCGCAAGATGGGGCAAATCCTCTTCAGATTTGTGGCTACTAGTGTGGCATATGGATTACAAGCTAGGCCCTGAAGTGAAGTGTGGATACTACTATATATCTAACTTCTAAATAGTATAAAGCTAGCCTTGGATCTCATACGCTTCACATCACCAGTGGACAATTTGTACATAAATCATTAATCGTTAACATTGATCACAAATCATTAACAAAACGGTAAATAAAAAAAACAATAGGTTTAAACATAAAACAAAAATAGAGTTTATACTAAAATGTTAAATACTGTAAAAGTTACTTTCACACTTTCTGTAAAACTAATACTTGGACATTTCCAATTTGAATGGTCTTTTTACATATCTAAAATACATGGTCCTAATAATGCTTTTAATTTGACATATGTAACAAGGAGTAACATAGAATATAAGGGCATTTCAAGGAAAATATACACGAATATGAACATTTGATTTTAAGCTCAAAGACAGGGCCCTCCATTCTTTTGCAAAGTGTTAATACTGTTTTGTCATGTACTTATGGCCTGTATAGCATTACAGAATATGTTGGCATGTTGCAAATAGTGTATAATAATACTATCAATAAATGACCTGGTCCACGATATTATTTATGTACTAACATTATAACACTACCATAAAATCAACTTAGGACCCAGGTCACCAACAGACATATAACATTAATCTGGAAAGTACACACTGAATAAAATACTATTTCTACATTTTGATCTAACACAAATAGGCAAACATTTTCAAAAACTAAGGAATTGGGTAACATTTTTAGGAATGCAAGTTTGGTGCATTCATGGAGCGTAATTATAACTTAAAAAAAATATGTATTTCATAATTTGTGTTCAACATCCATTTAGATAACCGTAGTAAGCATATAATGTATGTCTACAGTGCAAAAATGCACCATAGAGAAACACATACCCTTTTATATGGATAATGCCAAATTTTGGTGATGACCTAAAATGTTGTAATGTAATTTAGTCTGAGAATTCAGCTCACCTTAGATATGTACAACATAATAACATATACTTTAACTACAGAAACACTGAATGGGTTACTTAGGTCCTGTTAACATTTAAATCAATTAATTACAGACAGGACAGATTATATGAAACTAAATGAATATTAATAAATCTAAACCAATATTATTAATGAAACTGAACAATGGTCAATATCCCCCCTTTTATGGAGGCAAGAAGACTTTCTGCCTCCATAAACATTCATTAATAATATAAAAAAAACTATGTGGACTTCTTAAAAATAAAAAATAAAACCACCCAGAATCAAAATTTATAGGGTTAGTTAAGATTAGTTATTTATCTTAAAGAAAAAAAAATTAAATGAAATGTTAGTATCCAGTACATATCAGAAAAATGGCAAATCAAATCGTATATCCTGACCAGTTAACTTACATCTGACTGCTATAAGAACTCCAAATACACTGGAAACTTATAAGTTAAAGGGTTTATTAACATACAAGAGTAGTGGTGAGATTGGCATCTGAAATACAAGGCTCTACCTATATAATACTAATGTGTGTAAATACTAACGTGTGTATGCAAGTGTAGAGTATTCCTCCTGATTCCTCTCTTCCTTTCCTAAGATAATTCTACTGCCCAGCAAGTCCATTTGTCCAAGTTATACACATCATAGCCACACCCTGGGATTGTCCCAGCTATTCAAATCTTTCATCAGTGAATGACCCCTGGATGTGATTCTTCATTGCACCTTTGCTCCACCTCTTGTCTCTTGAGTTGATTTCCATGCTTTGTGTCCATGATGCAAATTCATCCCTGAGGCTTTTAGTACTGACCATTTGTTGTTTGATCACCAGCAGGGTGTCATTCGGGAAAGTTAGCTTTTCTTTGTTCCTTATGACAGATAACATCACAGATGACTGGACATCCACAAGCAAGACATTCAAGCATATTAACCTCTTCAGTACAGCTCCAAAATTGGTTAATGAATCATATATTTATAACATCATGTATTGTGTTTTTTTTTTTTAACAGGGCCGCGCCGGAAGAGCTTAACAGTGACTGGACATGCTGTAAAGGTGAGTTGAATATGTAGAATGTATATAATGTTTATTTATTTGATGTTAATGTTTTGTACTAATTTTTTTTTTTGTTTGACCCATAGGTTAGTGATCTGAAGCAACATCTTAAAGGTAAGTGGTCTTAATTTATTGATTTTAGCTTAGAATTAGGGTCTGTGTATGTAGTTAGGACTGTAATTATTTTATTTTATTTTAGAATAAGGGTCTGTGTATGTAGTTAGGATTTTTTGTATATTAGATAGATAGGGGGATGTATTTGATATAGTTAGGATTTATTTTAAATTAAATAGATTGTATGTTAGATAGATAGGGGGTATTTGATTAGGACTATATGTAATATATTATATGTAATATATTATATTTAATATATTATATTTAATATATTATATGTAATGTCATGTATTGTATGTAATGTATGTAATGTATTATATGTAATATATTATATTTAATATATTATATTTAATATATTATATGTAATGTCATGTATTGTATGTAATGTATGTAATGTATTATATGTATTATTGTATTGTGTTTATCTGTCTTTCCTTTTCAGGTGTGTAATTTTTTTTGTTTTCTGTACTGTAGGTTTTTTTGTTTTTTGTACTGTAGGTTTTTTGTTTTTTGTAATTAGAGTGTTGGGGAGGTTTATTAGGGGGTAGGTAGTGTAGGTAGGTAGTGTAAGTGTTAATAGATTAGTGTAGAGGGGGGTTAGTTTAGATTAAATGGTTTATTGGGGGTTATAGTGTAGTGTTTGTAGTTAGTGTCATGATGGTCCTTGAGGACCATCATGGCACTTATGTGGTTAATGTTGGGTTGTAACAGTCCCATAATGGTAATAATATACCCTTATGGGACTGATGGGGTTAAATAGAGCCTTATGCTGGTCTGTATTGACCATCATGAGTTAATGGGTTAATTTAGGTCTTATGGTGGTCTGGATTGACCATCATGAGTTAATGGGTTAATTTAGGTCTTATGGTGGTCTGGATTGACCATCATGAGTTAATGGGTTAATTTAGGTCTTATGGTGGTCTGGATTGACCACCATGAGTTAATGGGTTAATTTAGGCCTTATGCTGGTCTGGATTGACCATCATGAGTTAATGGGTTAATTTAGGTCTTATGGTGGTCTGGATTGACCATCATGAGTTAATGGGTTAATTTAGGTCTTATGGTGGTCTGGATTGACCATCATGAGTTAATGGGTTAATTTAGGTCTTATGGTGGTCTGGATTGACCATCATGAGTTAATGGGTTAATTTAGGCCTTATGCTGGTCTGTATTGACCATCATGAGTTAATGGGGTAATTATAGTTGCCTGGGGTTATTATTTTTAGTGCGAGTCCTTTCAGGACCTTTACGGTCCTTTGAGGACCCGCGAGGCGGGAAATTTAAAATTGAATTGCAGCAGGGTCACGATCGGTGCCGATCGGGGCCCCCCGCTGCAGGGGGTTTATATGGGGACACTTCGGGGGTCCCGATGGGGACCCCCAGCATAGAGGGGGGTTAATTTTAAGTGCCGCGGCCGGGATTGGCTAATAGTTTGCCGCGGTCCCTTTAAGGAGCCGCGGCGGGGAATTTAAAAGTTTTAAATGCAGCGGGGGGCCTGATCTATGCAGATCGGGGACCCCCCCTGCAATGGGTTTATGTGGGGACACTTCGGGGGTCCCGATGGGGACCCCCAGCATAGAGGGGGGTTAATTTTAAGTGCCGCGGCCGGGATTGGCTAATAGTGTGCCGCGGTCCCTTTAAGGAGCCGCGGCGGGGAATTTAAAAGTTTTAAATGCAGCGGGGGCCTGATCAGTGCCGATCGGGGACCCCCGCTGCAAGGGGTTAATGTGTGGGGGCTGCGGGGGTTCCTATGGACCCCTGCAGCAAGGTGTTCATGTGAGGACACTTCGGGGGTCCCGACAGGGACCCCCGCATTGAGGGGGGGTTCATTTTAGGTGCCTGGGGGGGGTTTGGAGTACCCCCCACGGCAATGCTTATGTGGGGGACTGCCGCGGAGGTCCCTTTTAGGACCCCCGCAGCACTTGATGAGGAGTGGGAGCCTGCGATATCATCTCGCAGGCTGTCACTCCTCATGTACATTTACGCAGTGTAGATACGTACGGCCCTGCTGCGTAGCTCACACGTTGCTCGCAGCAGGGCTAATTTAATAGCATTGTAAGTTAGAGAAACTTTGCAGTACGTAGGGCTTAAGTAGAAGCCTCTTATTTACGAGGCTGGAATTTAATAGGGCCCTTAGTATTAACAGATTCCTTCACTTTTATAGTTGAATTGCTTTAATGGTGTATAGAATAAGCCATTGAAATGTCCTGTGGATAAATGGGTCATTATTGAGAAGAATAAATGCAAGATTTATGAACAAACATTTCAAGACATGTTAAAGCTGAAGAATCAAATCCGTGTATAACCTATAACACATTAGTGTATAACCTTAATATCAATGTGTCCACTATTAGTTAATTTGTTTAAAAGTTGCATTCACAATAGTAATTGTAAGTAAAAGTTTTCTTGCAACATGTGGTATATCAGCACTATAGTATGAACTTAATGTGATTAATGTGAATAATGATGTTATTCATAACAGAATACCAAATATCTAAAAGAGATAAATAAATCTCCCCCTGTCTCTCAATTCCTTTATCTGTGCCTATAGATTTCTCCTACAGTATCTATTATTGTTTCTTAGTGAGTGTCATAGTTCAGTTTACATTTTTATACAAATGTTTGGTGGCCTGTCTCTTGACCCAAGCATGATCCATTTAGGCTTATGATAAATAACCGACACCACACCGATTGATTGGGAGAAAACACGGGCCACAGCTTTATTGTAAATAAGCAATTTACATAACTTAAAAACTTGCATATATTATGCATATTAACATATTAAACTATAGGGGGAGGAGCCCGGCCACGGACAGTGACCTCACGCCTTGAGCCCCGCCCAAAGCCCCCAATGCTTATTTTAAGCACGCCCTGTGAGGTAGGGCCACGCCCACTTAGGCCAGTGGGCCGGGCAACTCACCTCCCGCCAAAACATATATACAGTATCTCTGAAAATTGCTACTTCTCCAGTAAAACTTTCACTTCTTTTTTTTTTTTTTTTTTTTAACAATATCAACGCTTTTTTTATTTTTTTTTAAATCATACATAACTATTCTTCTTTACCAACATAATTAGGGTGAGAGGGAGGGATTTTCCATGGAGACCGCGCAGAACTGACTCCCGGCGCGCGAATGCGGCAGAAGCCCCGCCGCTCCTCATTGGCTGGTGTGCCTTACAGGCTCCGCTGGGTCACGAGACGCTGGGGGCTGACCCAGGGAGCCTGTGCAGCCTCCGCGTTGGCATGACCCAAGCATGATCCATTTAGGCTTATGATAAATAACCGACACCACACCGATTGATTGGGAGAAAACACGGGCCACAGCTTTATTGTAAATAACCAATTTACATAACTTAAAAACTTGCATATTAACATATTAAACTATAGGGGGAGGAGCCCGGCCACGTACAGTGACCTCACGCCTTGGGCCCTGCCCAAAGCCCCCAATGCCTATTTTAAGCACGCCCTGTGAGGTAGGGCCACGCCCACTTAGGCCAGTGGGCCGGGCAACTCACCTCCCGCCACAGAGTAAGCCAGGGACTCCTCCTGAGCCTGCGATCCCCCCCTGCTGTTCATTAAAGCCAAAGCCCGAACCGGGCTCTCCCTAAACTCTAAAGTGACCAACTCCAGACCCATCTCGGTAAGATGTACCTTATCTGGACCGAAAAAATCGTCCGCACCGGCCGGCTCGAATTCTTTGTACCTGATGGCGATGAAACCTAGCTTGCGAATAAAACTTGACAGCTGTTGGTTAATCTTCTGCCTTGCCTTATCCAGCCCGACGGGGTCACACGCATTTCGCCAAGATCGTCTCTTTATCATTTCAGACCATATCAGAAATGTCCCCGGGAACTTCTTGGTCCAGTTCTCCACGTCTCTTTTCATCACCTTCAGCATTCTGCGCATGGGTACTGCTCCTAGATCATTACCGCCGGCATGAATTATAACTATTGTTGGTTGACCGTACCGCTTACTGCAAGTGTTCAACAATTCATCCAACTGGGCCCACCGCAGGCCCCGAACCCAGAGCCACCGCACGTGTAAGTGCGCAACGGGGAAACCCAGTTGTGTCCTTCCCTTTGTAACTGCAGCCAACCTGTGGGCCCAGTACACGTACGAGTTGCCCACAATCCACAGTTGCTTCTGACCGCCTGAAAGCAGAAAGCAACAGACGTTAGATTACAGCCCTGGGTCTTACGTAAGACCGAAAACATTCTGATTCCCATCTACCAATACGCTTGACTGCCGCATCAGGTAAGCCTAGTCTAGCTGCTTCAGTCGCAGCCCCTATTCTGAACGAGTGTGTTCCGAACTCTGACTCCCTTATGCCCAGGCTGTGTAGAGCAACTTTTAGCATCCGTTCAAACTGATACCGGGATAACGCCGTCCCATCGGCATGAACCAACAGCGAACACCGTCCCACCGGTCGCTGACCAAGATACTCTACCATACACCCGTAGGGACAACACTCCGTGCCTACTTGGTGTAACACCACCTCTTTTCCTTTTCCCTGCTGGTCGGTCTTAGACCTCCGGAGCCATACCACCACAGTGCCTTCCCTGAGGCAGGTATCCACCACCTGAAGGCCCCCTGAACCGTGTCTGCTGCTCGCCACTAACTCCCCTATTTGGAATGCCCTGAAGAACGCCAGGGAAAAAGCAGTACGGAAAAGCAGAGATTCGAAAGGGGTCCTACATTTTACTCCCAACACCTGCGCCATTCGCAGCAACAATGAGAAGGTGATCGGCCGCCTAGTGTCTGGCCTGCGATCCCCGTTAAACATGTCGCGCACCACCTTGCGCACTATAAATTCCTTCGTAAGGTCCCTCTGCCTCGCCAGTTTAAACATAAAAGCCAGGGCCGTGACCTGTCTATCGACTACTGCTTTCTTCTTGCCTTCTTCAGCACACCGCAGCAGAAACCAAAGCAGTATCCCTAGGGTCTTATCCTCTGATGTGGACCCCCCTGCCATCTTTACTAAGTCGTTCCATTTAGCCCATACGCGTTTATACGCAGACCAAGTTGCCTGTCTGATGAGTCTCGTCACCTGGCTGCTCCAAGCTCCCAGATTTCTTCGGGAATGGCCTCCCTCAGCGTGTTCGCCTGGGGGGCCAGAGCCCTGAAGCGTTCCTCCTGAAACCGAGAAAGGGCGTCAGCAATGCCATTCTCTAATTCCGGTAGTTGCCTCGCCTGAAACCATATGTTCTGGCGCAGGCAACACAGCACCAGGTGCCGGAGTAGTCTCACTACCGGCACGGACGTTACCGTGAGGCTGTTCACTGCTTGAACAACACCCCTACTTTCCGTGTGGAACAGGACCCGCCCCATAAGTGTACCGCTACTACCATGGGAAAAAGTTTGAGGAATGTCAGGTTCTTTGTGAGACCTGCCACCTCCCATTCACCCGGCCATGGTGCGGCGCACCATTTTCCTTGAAAAAAAGGCGCCGCATCCCACTCCCACGCCGGTGAAAAGTTTTAGGTCAACGCTGTTAGCACACCTTTTCTGAATGATCTCTGAACCATTGAAATCAGCCAGAAATACCGACCATACCCGTGCGTCATCCCGTATGGCCTGAGATACTTTTATGAAATGATGCGGCTTGCTAACACCCACCGTAGCAAGAGACAATCTCCTACAGAATACCCTTCCCATGGGGATAATCCTACAAGCAAAGTTTAACTTTCCTATGATGGACTGTAACCGTCGCAGGTTAAACTTACGTGCATACACTAGCGCACTAAGTTCCTCTCTCATGTCTACTAGTTTCTCCAAGGGAAGACTACATTCCATTGTCTTGGAATCTATCTGTATCCCGAGGAAAGTCAATCTTTCCGTGGGGCCCTCAGTTTTGTTATGGGCCAGTGGCACCCCAAAATCCCTACAGATTTTGGTGAATACTTCCAAAATAATCCTGCAGGTGTCCCGCCCGGCTGGACCGACGAACTGGAAATCGTCCAGGTAATGCGTTATGCTCCTGTACCCAGATTCTTTGCGTGCAACCCATTGTAAGAATGAGCTGAACGCCTCGAAATAGGCACATGATATGGAGCACCCCATAGGTCAACAAAGGTCAATAAAATATTTTCCGTCGACGTGGCAACCGAGGAGCCTGTGGCTCGTTGGATGCACTGTTAACAGTCTAAAAGCCGCTTCTATGTCAACTTTTGCCATGAGCGCACCCGCGTCGGCCCCCCTGACCATGTCAGTGGCCCGGTCAAATGATTCATAAGACACCGCTGATTCCTCTCTTGCAATGCCATTATTTACTGACCCGCCTCTCGGGTAAGAAAGATGTTGGATCAACCTAAATTTTCCAGCTTCTTTCTTGGGAACGATGCCTAGGGGGGAGACCACGAGGTCTCTAATGGGGGGAAGAACGAATGGCCCTGCCATCCTTCCCAGTTGTACCTCATTGAGAACCTTAGCTTCCGCTACCCCTGGGAATTCCTGCACAGAACGTAAATTGGGGGCTATGGACCCCCGCACTTCTGTTGTGCACGGGATCCGAAAGCCCTCCTGGAAACCCACTTCAAGGAGGCGACCCGCAGCACTGTTACCCGCCGACCTACTGTAGCGTTTTAGCCATGGCAGCATGCCGGGGAGGTGTATGGGCGTCTTGCCCTTTGGCAGCGGGCTCTGCCCTGTTGTCCTTTGGCCTGGCACATCTGGCCAGGGGGTGCTCTCCGCCACAGTTGGAGCACACGTGCTTGAACCTGCAGTTGGCCGCCCATTTACATACCCCTTGTTGTAGGCAAAACAGGACTTGGTACCTGTGGCCGAGTTGGCGGTGGGACTCCTGACCCCACCCCCTCCGGCCCGAAAGGGCGGCATGGCACGCATGGGTGTCATAATGTTAAGCCAGTGTGCTACCGCTTTATCGCTCCATGCCATGGCTGGCCTAGATGCCAGATACTGGCGGAATTCTTCATTGTACCGCCACCACGCCGTACCCCCGTAAACCTTGTGGGCGTTACGAATCTCATCTATGTATACGAACAGCCCCGGACATTGCTCCGGGTGGCGCTTGCATAGAACGCATGCCATGATAGAAAAAGCCTGAAGCCATGTGTCGAAGGTTCTAGGCAACCTCCTGTAAGCACCCCCCCGTAGGCTCCTCTCGCCTGGATCCATTTGCCTGGACATGGGCAGCAGGGAGAACGATTCAACAAACTCCCTCCGACAAATTTTTTCCTTGACCTCCTGGGTTAGATGTGCTCCCAAGTTGTCTAGCGCACATAAGACGATCGGTCTCATGGCTGCGTCTGAGGCTACTACCTTGCTCGCTTGCAGCCCCGGACCACCCACAGTGACCGGGGGGGGGGGGGGGGGGGGGGGTAACGCCCCTGGCTCCACATTGCCTACACTATTGGACTGCTCGCCCCAAGCCCCTCTGGCTAGCCCACCTAACCACGTACCCATCTCTTGCTCACTAACCGCAATGTTATGTGTGGCTAAGAGGGCCTTAAGGGACCCCAAAAATCCCCCTTTAGTGTATGGCAGTATGCATTTATCAGCTTCCTCTACTCTACCAACTGCCTCACCTGCTTCTGGGAGCCTCGGAGTAGATACAGCCAACGGGGTGTCCCGACGTCTTTCCTGACGTCCTGGGGATTCTGACCGTCTGGCCCTCCGCGGGCTCCGTCCTCTTTCCGATCCGCAGGCACAGCTGCATCGGCAGGATCTCCTGCTCCTGGATCTGGATCGCCGTTCAGACCTGTGGGTGCAAGAGGAACAGTCACTAGCTCTCCGTGACCTGCATGCCTGTGCCCATACTGCTTGCTCCTCCCCTGAGGACTGGCCCTGGTCACCTAAGCTTGCGCGGCTGGAATGCGCTAGTGCTGCGGGCTCTGCACTTTGTACCAATAACCTGGGGACTGCTTGGGGCGTTGCGAAGACTACCTGTGGGTCAGGATTAGGCCTAACCGTAACGCCCTCAGTCTCTGTCCTCTGTCGTCTTAAATGGGTAAATAGCAGCGGGCTGTACCTGCTTGTGTTCTTCGATCATGACCATGCTGTCCTGGCTGATAATCTCTCTAACCACTCTGTCTCTTCTCTCTCGCGTAGTACCCGTGTCCATTTTTCTTCCGCGGCTGCGTCCCTGCAAAGCACCAGAAACGCTGTTACTATTGGGGTTAGAGGGGACCGCATGATCGGCACTTTTTATGTCTGTAGGAGCTTTTTTAGGGCTCCTGTCTACTTTTACCCCCTGCGCCCCCTTTTTGGGGTGGTAACGGGGTGTTCTTTGACCTTTGCCGCAGCCGGAGCCCTTTAGGCAAAATGACTGGTGGTGGCCGGGGTACTAGGCCCTCACCGCCCGTGGGCCCGGCACTCTCCTGCCTAAGGGGTAAAGGGTCCTGGCTAACCAGCCCCGCATTACCCCTGTCACCCGTGGCCTGGTCCTCCACTGGACGGTGGTCTGTTGGCTCTGACTGAAAGGGGAAGGAGACGGCATCCCCCATATTGGCTAGGCCTCCAGCAACTGCATGCTGAGCCTGTCCAATGTAATGGGAGTCTCCTGCAGAAGGCATGGGAGGGCCCAGCCTGTCCTGCACCCATCTGACCCCCTGGCTTAAGGCACGGGCCCTGACATCAGTCAATAAGGCCTCAATAGCTAATGCATCCATACCCCCAGGCACAAAAAAGGACCCCCCAAGACAAACAAAAAAAAACGGGCCGCGAGACAAGGAAAAAACAAACAGAACAAACACACACACACACTAATAGGCACACTCACACTGCCCCTTATATGCTTCTAAGCTGGGGTATTCTCAGAATTTAACTGCTACTTGCACTTTCAAGCAGGAGCCTCTCAGACCTCCGTCCGTTTTCCACGGAGACCGCGCCGAACTGACTCCCGGCGCGCGAATGCGTCGGAAGCCCCGCCCCCGTCGCTCCTCATTGGCTGGTGTGCCTTACAGGCTCCGCTGGGTCACGAGACGCTGCGGGCTGACCCAGGGAGCCTGTGCAGCCTCTGCGTCGGCAATAGTATTTGATCTTTTTTTGTAGTGTGAGCATTTGTTGACTCTCTAAACTAAACTATGTGCTGTTGTAAACTACTACTTAGGGTAATTATATCTCTTATGTGGCTTTTTTTGTTTACAACCTCTCTATACAATGTTTACCAAGATTATACCTACTAGGAGAGAAAAATTGGACAAATGTTGCAACTTCTATGTGTATAGACTGGATTTCTCTGCCACACCCGTGAGCTGTGTTTGGGCAACTAAGATGGCAGATTCGAATTCTTAAAGTTTAGTTTATATGGAGGTATTGTTACTAGTTGCAAAGTATTATAAGCACAATATTAAATTTTATTAGGTAACTAGCATCATAAAGAGTAATCTGCTTCAATGGCCATTGAATATTGATATATACCCCTATACATGTTTTTTACAGAATAAATGCTCACACAGTTGAAACAGAGTAAACTTGTAATATTTTATCCTCACTATGCTCTGTGTTATATCATGTGTCTAGAAATCAATCTAGGGCTGCCTATATGATGAGTTTCACATACATACACATATACACATATACCCCCTTCTCTATATTATTTGTATTACTTTTACTCTTTTCCTCCAGTTTCTCTATAATGTTGTTACCTCCACATCCCACATTCCCCTTTCTATTCTCTTTTAATTTTCCCCCATATAATTAAAACAATTGAAAGCTCAGGAGTTGGAACATAAACTCTAACCAACATATTATTGTATACTTTGTGCATTATATCATATAATTAGTACATTTTGTATTGCACCCTAACTGTAAGATTTTGTTTTTCTACATCATATCTGTACAATTGTTTTAATCTCCTTTTCTTTTCTCAATAAGAATTGAAAGTTAAAAAATCTTCTGAAAAGAAATACTATCTGTCTCCCTTTATTATATTCTTATCTCTCTATCTTTCTTACTATCACACTCTCATTGTGTGTCACTATGTACTTTTATCTCTATCTCTTTTCCATTTACACAATATTTACCTATCCCAATGTTATAATGCACCTTTCTTCTATATATGCATTTTTAAAGCTCTCTATTTTTCTCTTTTGTTTCCACAAACATTTCAACAATCATAAATATCCAAGATGACCAACAGCATATAACATAATCTACAATATTCATCCAGAGGGGATCAGGCTCTGGATTATATTATTCATAAAAACAATTTAACTGTCTGTCAGTCAGAATGGATAATCTATGCATAGGATTTTTATACCCGTGTTAATATATAATTCTAAAAATACACAAAGACAAAATGCACATTAAACAAACATGACAAAACATATAAACATATATGTGAGCTCACAAAAATAATATGTATAAATATATATACCCATAGTTCTTCACAAACTACTTATTAAAACCTAGAGTTACCAAATTATATATATATATTTTCACATATTAAAGACAAACCTACCAAATTTACTAATTAAACATAAATCATCTCACAACCCACACCTTGGCCAAGGTATTGGACACTGCTTTGTCCGATTTTTTCACACTTTTCAACATCTCAGTCCTTTCTGGATATGCATTCATCATCACATCAATCGGACTAGAGGCAGTGCTAGGCCCCTTATTCTTTTTATCAAACATACTTCATGGCTTAAACATTTTGTCTCTCTTTCACACCCTAGGGTTTTTGGGAACCTCAAACACACCTATGTCCGTGCACTATACACTCTGCCAGTAGTTTTCTTTTTCAGGACATTGGGGACAGGGTGCTTATACCACGGCTCATAGAGTTTTAATCATACACTCACACAAACACTCAGACATTTACCCCGGGGCCTTTTTCAGATTTGTCACGCTCTTTCTTCCCCTTAACCTAATATAATTTGGACACACTTTCCTATACGGTACCATTATTCAGTATACACCATTCCAGGAGACCAACAACAGATCTCTCTTTCAAGCAACACAACTTCACATGACAACCAGTACATACATGACGTCCTCACATAAACAGATCTCAATCTAGCTCACACACTCCAAGCACTGGAAATTTAAACATATGTTCAAACACACTCAACAATAACACAAAATAGAGGACCAATTCCCCTCATTCTCAATTTCTCACACAGCACTTACTGCACATAGTACTGACATTTACAGTTTATCACGCTCAGTACTCACACTCACATTCATGGGCCCAATTTCATTAACTGATTCTTAACCCTAGCCGCGAAAAACATTCTATTAGAATTTTTACCTACATCAACGTCTTTCGAGTGAAGATAGCAAGTCTACACTCTATTTGTTCAACAATCAGCACCGCCCCCAAGAATCCACCTAGGTTCCCATATCTCTTAATCTAATTCTACATTTCCTTTTTATCTGTTATAATTTTTCAGATTCTTATTCCCTCTTTCTCTGGCTTAACCAGCCCCAGGCAAATGTTTCTGCCCAACAAATGCTACCATGCTTACTACAGCACCGCTACAGAACCTACTAACAACAATAACAAAAATACAATCCTACCATATTCCAGGAGAGGGTCAAGCCAGGTAATTTTGGTTGGCCACGTCACTGTCTCACTCCTTACGGGAAACTGGGGCTCCAGGTAGGGGATGCTGACCATACGATCCCTAAACAGACTTTCCCAAGGTGCTGTGTACCTCTGGTCTAATAGGCCTCGGATCGATTGCCAAACTCCCCTCTAGGAACTCCAGGACCTCGGGTGTTTTATAGACAGATGTTGTGGTCCCTTCGTGGTCGCCAAATGTTGAAGAAAAACATTCTCACTGACTCGCCCTCGCCCTCAGAAGAATAAGATAGGGCACGAAAACTCTGTATTTTCGGTTTAATACAAGCTTGGAGTGAATTGACAGATTTCCAGCAACTCTGCAATTCAACTGAAGAACTACTCCAAATCCTACATTCTTATACAGTTGTTGCAAGGATTTGTACCTAATGTTGACAAATGAGTAACTCTTTCTTGTGATAGCAGTGTATATTTTCCAAACAACGTTTAGTTATTCAGTAAACGTGTATAAGGTTCTACACAGAATACTAGTTATTCAATAAATGTATACAAGGTTTTACACACAATGCTAGTTAGTCAATAAACATACACAATGTTCTACAATGTTAGTTATTCAGTAAACATACACAAGGTTCTGCACACAATCCCCCCCTATCCAACAATGCTTTATCTCTACTCACATATACGTTTAGTTGTATTGAAGGAATCAAAGTTTGCAGAAGCCTTGGAGTAAAAGCAGAATTAACTCCTTCTTAGGTTTTTTTGATTAATAAGGTCAGCAATTACTATTTTCTTATATATTTATATCTACTTAGGAACCAATAGATATTTAACTCCTACCCTTACTCTCTCTCTCTTGTCACACAGTATAACTTGCTCATTCTCTCTATATCTTTCTCTCTCTCTCTCTCTCTCTCTCTCTCATCACACAGTATAACTTGCACTCTCTCTCTCACTCTCTCTCTCGTCACACAGTATAACTTGCTCTTTCTATCTCGTTAAACAGTATAACTTGCACTCTCTCTCTCTCTCTGTCTCGTCACACAGTATAACTTGCTCTCTCTGTCTCTCTCGTCACACAGTATAACTTACTCGCTCTCTCTCTTGTCACACAGTATAACTTGCTCTCTCTCTCTCTCGTCACACAATATAACTTGCTCTCTATCTCTCTTCCGTCACACAATATAACTTGCTCTCTCTCTCTCTCATCACACAATATAACTTGCTCTCTCTCTCTCTCTTGTCACACAGTATAACTTACTCTCTCTCTCTTGTCACACAGTATAACTTTCTCGTTCTCTCTATCTTTCTCTCTCTCTCTCTCTCTCATCACGCAGTATAACTTGCACTCTCTCTCTCTCACTCTCTCTCTCGTCACACAGTATAACTTGCTCTTTCTCTCTCGTTACACAGTATAACTTGCTCTCTCTCTCTTCTGTCACACAATATAACTTGCTCTTTCTCTCTCGTCACACAGTATAACTTGCTCTCTCTCTCTTGTCACACAGTATAACTTGCTCTCTCTCTCTTGTCACACAGTATAACTTTCTCGTTCTCTCTCTATCTTTCTCTCTCTCTCTCTCTCTCTCTCTCTCTCTCATCACGCAGTATAACTTGCACTCTCTCTCTCTCACTCTCTCTCTTGTCACACAGTATAACTTGCTCTTTCTCTCTCGTTACACAGTATAACTTGCACTCTCTCTCTCTCTGTCTCGTCACACAGTATAACTTGCTCTCTCTGTCTCTCTCTCGTCACACAGTATAACTTGGTCTCTCTCTCTCTTGTCACACAATATAACTTGCTCTCTCTCTCTCGTCACACAGTATAACTTGCTCTCTCTCTCTCTTGTCACACAGTATAACTTGCTCTCTCTCTCTTGTCACACAGTATAACTTGCTCTCTCTCTCTTGTCACACAATATAACTTGCTCTCTCTCTCTCGTCACACAGTATAACTTGCTCTCTCTCTCTTCTGTCACACAGTATAACTTGCTCTCTCTCTCTCTTGTCACACAGTATAACTTGCTCTCTCTCTCTTCTGTCACACAATATAACTTGCTCTCTCTCTCTCATCACACAATATAACTTGCTCTCTCTCTCTCATCACACAGTATAACTTGCTCTCTCTCTCTCATAACACAGTATAACTTGCTCTCTCTCTCTCATCACACAGTATAACTTGCTCTCTCTCTCTCTGTCTCGTCACACAGTATAACTTGCTCTCTCTCTCCCGTCACACAGTATAACTTGGTCTCTCTCTCTCGTCACACAGTATAACTTGCTCTCTCTCTCGTCACACAGTATAACTTGCTCTCTCTCTCTCTTCTGTCATACAGTATAACTTGCTCTCTCTCTCTCGTCACACAGTATAACTTGGTCTCTCTCTCTCGTCACACAGTATAACTTGGTCTCTCTCTCTCGTCACACAGTATAACTTGCTCTCTCTCGTCACACAGTATAACTTGCTCTCTCTCTCTTTAGTTACACAGTATAACTTGCTCTCTCTCTCGTCACACAGTATAACTTGGTCTCTCTCTTTCTAGTCACACAGTATAACTTGCTCTCTCTCTCTCGTCACACAGTATAACTTGCTCTCTCTCTCTCTAGTCACACAGTATAACTTGCGCTCTCTCTCTCTATCTCTCGTCACACAGTATAACTTGCTCTCTCTCGTCACAAAGTATAACTTGCTCACTCTCTCTCTCTCGTCACACAGTACAAATTGCGCTCTCTCTCTCTATCTCTCGTCACACAGTATAACTTGCTCTCTCTCTCTCTCTCTTTCGTCACACAGTATAACTTGCTCTCTCTCTCTCTCTCTCTCTCTCTCTCTCTCTCTCTCGTCACACAGTATAACTTGCTCTCTCTCTCGTCACACAGTATAACTTGCTCTCTCTCTCTCGTCACACAGCATAACTTGCTCTCTCTCTCTTCTGTCACACAGTATAACTTGCTCTCTCTCTCTTCTGTCACACAGTATAACTTGCTCTCTCTGTCTCTAGTCATACAGTATAACTTGCTCTCTCTCTCTCGTCACACAGTATAACTTGCTCTCTCTCTCTCGTCACACAGTATACCTTGCTCTCTCTCTCTTAAGTCACACAGTATAACTTGCTCTCTCTCGCCCTCTCTCTCTCGTCACACAGAATAACTTGCTCGCTCTCTCTTTCTCTCTCTCATCACAACGTAAAACTTGCTCTCTCTTTCTCTCTCTCTCTCTCTTCACACAGTATAACTTGCTCTCTCTCTCTCGTCACACAGTATAACTTGCTCTCTCTCTCTTAAGTCACACAGTATAACTTGCTCTCTCTCGCCCTCTCTCTCTCGTTACACAGAATAACTTGCTCACTCTCTCTTTCTCTCTCTCATCACAACGTATAACTTGCTCTCTCTCTCTCTCGTCACACAGTATAACTTGCTCTCTCTGTCTCTAGTCACACAGTATAACTTGCTCTCTCTCTCTCTCGTCACACAGTATAACTTGGTCTCTCTTTCTCTCGTCACACAGTATAACTTGCTCTCTCTCTCTCGTCACACAGTATAACTTGCTTTCTCTCTCTCGTCACACAGTATAACTTGCGCTCTCTCTCTTTATCTCTCTCTCTCTCTCTCTCTCTCGTCACACAGTATAACTTGCTCTCTCTCTCTCTTGTCACACAGTATAACTTGCTCTCTCTCTCTCTTGTCACACAGTATAACTTGCGCTCTCTCTCTCTATCTCTCGTCACACAGTATAACTTGCTCTCTCTCTCTCTAGTCACACAGTATAACTTGCGCTCTCTCTCTCTATCTCTCGTCACACAGTATAACTTGCTCTCTCTCGTCACAAAGTATAACTTGCTCACTCTCTCTCTCTCGTCACACAGTACAAATTGCGCTCTCTCTCTCTATCTCTCGTCACACAGTATAACTTGCTCTCTCTCTCTCTCTCGTCACACAGTAAAACTTGCTCTCTCTCTCTCTCTCTCTCGTCACACAGTATAACTTGCTCTCTCTCTCTCTCTCTCTCTCTCTCTCTCTCGTCACACAGTATAACTTGCTCTCTCTCTCGTCACACAGTATAACTTGCTCTCTCTCTCTTCTGTCACACAGTATAACTTGCTTTCTCTCTCTCGTCACACAGTATAACTTGCTCTCTCTCTCTTCTGTCACACAGTATAACTTGCTCTCTCTGTCTCTAGTCATACAGTATAACTTGCTCTCTCTCTCTTAAGTCACACAGTATAACTTGCTCTCTCTCGCCCTCTCTCTCTCGTCACACAGAATAACTTGCTCGCTCTCTCTTTCTCTCTCTCATCACAACGTAAAACTTGCTCTCTCTTTCTCTCTCTCTCTCTCTCTCTCTCTTCACACAGTATAACTTGCTCTCTCTCTCTCGTCACACAGTATAACTTGCTCTCTCTCTCTTTAGTCACACAGTATAACTTGCTCTCTCTCGTCACAAAGTATAACTTGCTCACTCTCTCTCTCTCGTCACACAGTACAAATTGCGCTCTCTTTCTATCTCTCGTCACACAGTATAACTTGCTCTCTCTCTCTCGTCACACAGTAAAACTTGCTCTCTCTCTCTCTCGTCACACAGTATAACTTGCTCTCTCTCTCTCTCTCTCTCGTCACACAGTTTAACTTGCTCTCTCTCTCGTCACACAGTATAACTTGCTCTCTCTCTCTGTCGTCACACAGTATAACTTGCTCTCTCTCTCTTGTCACACAGTATAACTTGCTCTCTCTCTCTCGTCACACAGTAAAATTTGCTCTCTCTCTCTCTCGTCACACAGTATAACTTGCTCTCTCTCTCTCTCTCTCTCGTCACACAGTTTAACTTGCTCTCTCTCTCGTCACACAGTTTAACTTGCTCTCTCTCTCGTCACACAGTATAACTTGCTCTCTCTCTCTTGTCACACAGTATAACTTGCTTTCTCTCTCTCGTCACACAGTATAACTTGCTCTCTCTCTCTCTCCTGTCACACAGTATAACTTGCTCTCTCTGTCTCTAGTCATACAGTATAACTTGCTCTCTCTCTCTCGTCACACAGTATAACTTGCTCTCTCTCTCTTAAGTCACACAGTATAACTTGTGCTCTCTCTCTTTATCTCTCTCTCTCTCTCTCTCGTCACACAGTATAACTTGCTCTTTCTCTTCTGTCACACAGTATAACTTGCTCTCTCTCTCTTGTCACACAGTATAACTTTCTCGTTCTCTCTCTATCTTTCTCTCTCTCTCTCTCTCTCTCTCTCTCTCATCACGCAGTATAACTTGCACTCTCTCTCTCTCACTCTCTCTCTTGTCACACAGTATAACTTGCTCTTTCTCTCTCGTTACACAGTATAACTTGCACTCTCTCTCTCTCTGTCTCGTCACACAGTATAACTTGCTCTCTCTGTCTCTCTCTCGTCACACAGTATAACTTGGTCTCTCTCTCTCTTGTCACACAATATAACTTGCTCTCTCTCTCTTGTCACACAGTATAACTTGCTCTCTCTCTCTCGTCACACAGTATAACTTGCTCTCTCTCTCTCTTGTCACACAGTATAACTTGCTCTCTCTCTCTTGTCACACAGTATAACTTGCTCTCTCTCTCTTGTCACACAATATAACTTGCTCTCTCTCTCTCGTCACACAGTATAACTTGCTCTCTCTCGTCACAAAGTATAACTTGCTCACTCTCTCTCTCTCGTCACACAGTACAAATTGCGCTCTCTTTCTATCTCTCGTCACACAGTATAACTTGCTCTCTCTCTCTCGTCACACAGTAAAACTTGCTCTCTCTCTCTCTCGTCACAGTATAACTTGCTCTCTCTCTCTCTCTCTCTCGTCACACAGTTTAACTTGCTCTCTCTCTCGTCACACAGTATAACTTGCTCTCTCTCTCGTCACACAGTATAACTTGCTCTCTCTCTCTTGTCACACAGTATAACTTGCTCTCTCTCTCTCGTCACACAGTAAAATTTGCTCTCTCTCTCTCTCGTCACACAGTATAACTTGCTCTCTCTCTCTCTCTCGTCACACAGTTTAACTTGCTCTCTCTCTCGTCACACAGTTTAACTTGCTCTCTCTCTCGTCACACAGTATAACTTGCTCTCTCTCTCTTGTCACACAGTATAACTTGCTTTCTCTCTCTCGTCACACAGTATAACTTGCTCTCTCTCTCTCTCCTGTCACACAGTATAACTTGCTCTCTCTGTCTCTAGTCATACAGTATAACTTGCTCTCTCTCTCTCGTCACACAGTATAACTTGCTCTCTCTCTCTCGTCACACAGTATAACTTGCTCTCTCTCTCTTAAGTCACACAGTATAACTTGTGCTCTCTCTCTTTATCTCTCTCTCTCTCTCTCTCGTCACACAGTATAACTTGCTCTTTCTCTTCTGTCACACAGTATAACTTGCTCTCTCTCTCTTGTCACACAGTATAACTTTCTCGTTCTCTCTCTATCTTTCTCTCTCTCTCTCTCTCTCTCTCTCTCTCTCTCTCTCTCTCATCACGCAGTATAACTTGCACTCTCTCTCTCTCACTCTCTCTCTTGTCACACAGTATAACTTGCTCTTTCTCTCTCGTTACACAGTATAACTTGCACTCTCTCTCTCTCTGTCTCGTCACACAGTATAACTTGCACTCTCTGTCTCTCTCTCGTCACACAGTATAACTTGGTCTCTCTCTCTCTTGTCACACAATATAACTTGCTCTCTCTCTCTCGTCACACAGTATAACTTGCTCTCTCTCTCTCGTCACACAGTATAACTTGCTCTCTCTCTCTCGTCACACAGTATAACTTGCTCTCTCTCTCTCTTGTCACACAGTATAACTCG
>CM050168.1:28822654-28963106 GCA_027410445.1 Discoglossus pictus
CACACAGTATAACTTGCTTTCTCTCTCTCGTCACACAGTATAACTTGCTCTCTCTCTCTCTCTTGTCACACAGTATAACTTGCTATCTGTCTCTCTCGTCATACAGTATAACTTGCTCTCTCTCTCTCGTCACACAGTATAACTTGCTCTCTCTCTCTCGTCACACAGTATAACTTGCTCTCTCTCTCTTAAGTCACACAGTATAACTTGTGCTCTCTCTCTTTATCTCTCTCTCTCTCTCTCTCTCTCTCTCTCGTCACACAGTATAACTTGCTCTTTCTCTTCTGTCACACAGTATAACTTGCTCTCTCTCTCTCTCGTCACACAGTATAACTTGCTCTCTCTCTCTCTCGTCACACAGTATAACTTGCTCTCTCTCTCGTCACACTGTATAACTTGCTCTCTCTCTCTCTCGTCACACAGTATAACTTGGTCTCTCTTTCTCTCGTCACACAGTATAACTTGCTCTCTCTCTCTCGTCACACAGTATAACTTGCTTTCTCTCTCTCGTCACACAGTATAACTTGCTCTCTCTCTCTTCTGTCAAACAGTATAACTTGCTCTCTCTCTCTCTCGTCACACAGTAAAACTTGCTCTCTCTCTCTCTTCTGTCACACAGTATAACTTGCTCTCTCTCTCGTCACACTGTATAACTTGCTCTCTCTCTCTCTCGTCACACAGTATAACTTGGTCTCTCTTTCTCTCGTCACACAGTATAAATTGCTCTCTCTCTCTCGTCACACAGTATAACTTGCTTTCTCTCTCTCGTCACACAGTATAACTTGCTCTCTCTCTCTTCTGTCACACAGTATAACTTGCGCTCTCTCTCTTTATCTCTCTCTCTCGTCACACAGTATAACTTGTTCTTTCTCGCCCTCTCTCTCTCGTCACACAGTATAACTTGCTTTCTCTCTCTCGTCACACAGTATAACTTGCTCTCTCTCTCTTCTGTCACACAGTATAACTTGCTCTCTCTCTCTCTCTCGTCATACAGTATAACTTGCTCTTTCTCTTCTGTCACACAGTATAACTTGCTCTCTCTGTCTCTAGTCATACAGTATAACTTGCTCTCTCTCTCTCGTCACACAGTATAACTTGCTCTCTCTCTCTCTCATCACACAGTATAACTTGCTCTCTCTCTCTCTCGTCACACAGTATAACTTGCTCTCTCTCTCGTCACACAGTATAACTTGCTCTCTCTCGTCACACAGTATAACTTGCTCTCTCTCTCTTTAGTTACACAGTATAACTTGCTCTCTCTACCTCTCTCTCGTCACACAGTATAACTTGCTCTCTCTCTCTCTAGTCACACAGTATAACTTGCGCTCTCTCTCTCTATCTCTCGTCACACAGTATAACTTGCTCTCTCTCTCTCTCTCTCGTCACACAGTAAAACTTGCTCTCTCTCTCTCTCTCGTCACACAGTATAACTTGCTCTCTCTCTCTCTCTCTCGTCACACAGTATAACTTGCTCTCTCTCTCTCTCTCTCTCTCTCTCTCTCGTCACACTGTATAACTTGCTCTCTCTCTCGTCACACAGTATAACTTGCTCTCTCTCTCGTCACACAGTATAACTTGCTCTCTCTCTCTCGTCACACAGCATAATTGCTCTCTCTCTCTTCTGTCACACAGTATAACTTGCTTTCTCTCTCTCGTCACACAGTATAACTTGCTTTCTCTCTCTTCTGTGACACAGTATAACTTGCTCTCTCTCGCCCTCTCTCTCTCGTCACACAGAATAACTTGCTCGCTCTCTCTTTCTCTCTCTCATCACAACGTAAAACTTGCTCTCTCTTTCTCTCTCTCTCTCTCTCTCTCTCTTCACACAGTATAACTTGCTCTCTCTCTCTCGTCACACAGTATAACTTGCTCTCTCTCTCTCTCTCGTCACACAGTATAACTTGCTCTCTCTCTCTCTCGTCACACAGTATAACTTGGTCTCTCTTTCTCTCGTCACACAGTATAACTTGCTCTCTCTCTCTCGTCACACAGTATAACTTGCTTTCTCTCTCTCGTCACACAGTATAACTTGCTCTCTCTCTCTTCTGTCAAACAGTATAACTTGCTCTCTCTCTCTCTCGTCACACAGTAAAACTTGCTCTCTCTCTCTCTTCTGTCACACAGTATAACTTGCTCTCTCTCTCGTCACACTGTATAACTTGCTCTCTCTCTCTCTCGTCACACAGTATAACTTGGTCTCTCTTTCTCTCGTCACACAGTATAACTTGCTCTCTCTCTCTCGTCACACAGTATAACTTGCTTTCTCTCTCTCGTCACACAGTATAACTTGCTCTCTCTCTCTTCTGTCACACAGTATAACTTGCGCTCTCTCTCTTTATCTCTCTCTCTCTCTCTCTCTCTCGTCACACAGTATAACTTGTTCTTTCTCGCCCTCTCTCTCTCGTCACACAGTATAACTTGCTTTCTCTCTCTCGTCACACAGTATAACTTGCTCTCTCTCTCTTCTGTCACACAGTATAACTTGCTCTCTCTCTCTCTCTCGTCATACAGTATAACTTGCTCTTTCTCTTCTGTCACACAGTATAACTTGCTCTCTCTGTCTCTAGTCATACAGTATAACTTGCTCTCTCTCTCTCGTCACACAGTATAACTTGCTCTCTCTCTCTCTCATCACACAGTATAACTTGGTCTCTCTTTCTCTCGTCACACAGTATAACTTGCTCTCTCTCTCGTCACACAGTATAACTTGCTCTCTCTCGTCACACAGTATAACTTGCTCTCTCTCTCTTTAGTTACACAGTATAACTTGCTCTCTCTACCTCTCTCTCGTCACACAGTATAACTTGCTCTCTCTCTCTCTAGTCACACAGTATAACTTGCGCTCTCTCTCTCTATCTCTCGTCACACAGTATAACTTGCTCTCTCTCTCTCTCTCTCGTCACACAGTAAAACTTGCTCTCTCTCTCTCTCTCGTCACACAGTATAACTTGCTCTCTCTCTCTCTCTCTCGTCACACAGTATAACTTGCTCTCTCTCTCGTCACACAGTATAACTTGCTCTCTCTCTCTCGTCACACAGCATAATTGCTCTCTCTCTCTTCTGTCACACAGTATAACTTGCTTTCTCTCTCTCGTCACACAGTATAACTTGCTTTCTCTCTCTTCTGTCACACAGTATAACTTGCTCTCTCTCGCCCTCTCTCTCTCGTCACACAGAATAACTTGCTCGCTCTCTCTTTCTCTCTCTCATCACAACGTAAAACTTGCTCTCTCTTTCTCTCTCTCTCTCTCTCTTCACACAGTATAACTTGCTCTCTCTCTCTCGTCACACAGTATAACTTGCTCTCTCTCTCTCTCGTCACACAGTATAACTTGCGCTCTCTCTCTTTATCTCTCTCTCTCTCTCTCTCTCTCTCTCGTCACACAGTATAACTTGTTCTTTCTCGCCCTCTCTCTCTCGTCACACAGTATAACTTGCTCTCTCTCTCTCGTCACACAATATAACTTGCTCTCTCTCTCTTCTGTCACACAGTATAACTTGCTCTCTCTCTCGTCACACAGTATAACTTGCTCTCTCTCTCTCTCTCTCGTCACACAGTATAACTTGGTCTCTCTTTCTCTCGTCACACAGTATAACTTGCTCTCTCTCTCTCGTCACACAGTATAACTTGCTCTCTCTCTCTCTCGTCACATAGTATAACTTGCTCTCTCTCTCTCTCGTCACATAGTATAACTTGCTCTCTCTCTCGTCACACAGTATAACTTGCTCTCTCTCTCTCTCGTCACACAGTATAACTTGCGCTCTCTCTTTATCTCTCTCTCTCTCTCTCGTCACACAGTATAACTTGTTCTTTCTCGCCCTCTCTCTCTCGTCACACAGTATAACTTGCGCTCTCTCTTTATCTCTCTCTCTCTCGTCACACAGTATAACTTGCTCTCTCTCTCTCTCGTCACATAGTATAACTTGCTCTCTCTCTCGTCACACAGTATAACTTGCTCTCTCTCTCTCGTCACACAGTATAACTTGCTCTCTCTCTCTCTCGTCACACAGTATAACTTGCTTTCTCTTTCTCGTCACACAGTATAACTTGCTCTCTCTCTCCCGTCACACAGTATAACTTGCTCTCTCTCTCTCTCTCTCTCCCGTCACACAGTATAACTTGCTCTCTCTCTCTCTCCCGTCACACAGTATAACTTGCTCTCTCTCTCTCTCCCGTCACACAGTATAACTTGCTCTCTCTCTCTCTCCCGTCACACAGTATAACTTGCTCTCTCTCTCCCGTCACACAGTATAACTTGCTCTCTCTCTCTCTCCTGTCACACAGTATAACTTGCTCTCTCTCTGTCTCTTGTCACACAGTATAACTTGCTCTCTCTCTCGTCACACAATATAACTTGCTCTCTCTCTCTCTCCTGTCACACAGTATAATTTGCTCTCTCTCTCTCTCCTGTCACACAGTATAATTTGCTCTCTCTCTCGTCACACAATATAACTTGCTCTCTCAGTCTCATCACACAGTATAACTTGCTCTCTCGACACACAGCATAACTTGCACTCTCTCTCTCTCGTCACACAGTATAACTTGCTCTCTGTCTCTCTCGTCATACAGTATAACTTGCTCTCTCTCTCTCTCTCGACACACAGCATAACTTGCACTCTCTCTCTCTCGTCACACAGTATAACTTGCTCTCTCTCTCTCATCACACAGTATAACTTGCTCTTTCTCTCTCTCTCTCGTCACACAGTATAACTTGCTCTCTCTCTCGTCACACAGTATACCTTGCTCTCTCTCTCGTCACACAGCATAACTTGCTCTCTCTCTAGTCACACAGTATAACTTGCTCTCTCTCTCTCTCGTCACACAATATAACTTGCTCTCTGTCTCTCTCGTCATACAGTATAAATTGCTCTCTCTCTCTAGTCACACAGTATGACTTGCTCTCTCTCTGTCTCTAGTCACACAGTATAACCTGCTCTCTCTCTCTCTCTCTCATCATAAGGTATAACTTGAGCTCTCTCTCTCTCCTCTCGTTACACAGTATAAATTGCTCTCTCTCGTCATAAGGTATAACCTGCTCTCTATCTCTCTCTCTCTCTCTCTCTCTCTCTCTCTCTCTCTCTCTCTATCTCTCGCCACACAGTATAACTTGCTCTCTCTCTCTCTCTCTGTCGTGACACAATATAATTTGCTCTCTCTCTCTTCTGTCACACAGTATAACTTGCTCTCTCTCTCTTCTGTCACACAGTACAACTTGCTCTCTCTCTCTCTCTCTCTCTCTCTCGTCACACAGTATAACTTGCTCTCTCTCTCTCTGTCGTGACACAATATAATTTGCTCTCTCTCTCTTCTGTCACACAGTACAACTTGCTCTCTCTCTCTCTCTCTCTCTCTCTCTCTCTCTCATCACACAGCATAACCTTCTCTCTCTCTCTCATCACACAGTATACCTTGCTCTCTCTCTCTTAATCACAGTATAACTTGCTCTCTCTCTTCTGTCACACAGTATAACTTGCTCTCTCTCTCTCGTCACACAGTATAACTTGCTCTCTCAGTCTCGTCACACAGTATAACTTGCTCTCTCTCTCCCGTCACACAGTATAACTAGTTCTCTCTCTCCTGTCACACAGTATAACTTGCTCTCTCTCTCTCTCTCTCTCTCCTGTCACACAGTATTACTTGCTCTCTCTCTCTAGTCACGCAGTATAACTTGCTCTCTCTCTCTTAATCACAGTATAACTTGCTCTCTCTCTTCTGTCACACAGTATAACTTGCTCTCTCTCTCTCGTCACACAGTATAACTTGCTCTCTCTCTCCCGTCACACAGTATAACTTGTTCTCTCTCTCTTCTGTCACACAGTATAACTTGCTCTCTCTCTCTTCTGTCACACAGTATAACTTGCTCTCTCTCTCTTCTGTCACACAGTATAACTTGCTCTCTCTCTCTCGTCACACAGTATAACTTGCTCTCTCAGTCTCGTCACACAGTATAACTTGCTCTCTCTCTCCCGTCACACAGTATAACTTGTTCTCTCTCTCCTGTCACACAGTATAACTTGCTCTCTCTCTCTCTCTCTCTCTCCTGTCACACAGTATTACTTGCTCTCTCTCTCTAGTCACGCAGTATAACTTGCTCTCTCTCTCTTAATCACAGTATAACTTGCTCTCTCTCTTCTGTCACACAGTATAACTTGCTCTCTCAGTCTCGTCACACAGTATAACTTGCTCTCTCTCTCCCGTCACACAGTATAACTTGTTCTCTCTCTCCTTTCACACAGTATAACTTGCTCTTTCTCTCTCTCTCTCTCTCCTGTCACACAGTATTACTTGCTCTCTCTCTCTAGTCACGCAGTATAACTTGCTCTCTCTCTCTTGTCACACAGTATAACTTGCTCTCTCTCTCGTCACACAGTATAACTTGCTCTTTCTCTCTCTCTCTCTCTCTCCTGTCACACAGTATTACTTGCTCTCTCTCTCGTTACACAGTATAACTTGCTCTCTCTCTCGTCACACAGTATAACTTGCTCTCTCTCTCTCTTGTCACACAGTATAACTTGCTCTCTCTCTCTTGTCACACAGTATAACTTGCTCTCTCTCTCTCTTGTCACACAGTATAACTTGCTCTCTCTCTCCCGTCACACAGTATACCTTGCTCTCTCTCTCTTTAGTCACACAATATAACTTGCTCTCTCTCTCTCTCTCGTCACACAGTATAACTTGCTCTCTCTCTCTCTCATCACACAGTATAACTTGCTCTCTCTTGTCACACAGTATAACTTGCTCTCTCTCTCTCATCACACAGTATAACTTGCTCTCTCTCGTCATACATTATAACTTGCTCTCTCTCTCTCTCGTCACACAGTATAACTTGCTCTCTCTCTCTCTCGTCACACAGTATAACTTGCTCTCTCTCTCTCTCGTCACACAGTATAACTTGCTCTCTCTCTCTCTCGTCACACAGTATAACTTGCTCTTTCTCGCCCTCTCTCTCTCTCGTCACACCGTATAATTTGCTCTCTATCTCTTTCTCTCGTCACACAGTATAACTTGCTCTCTCTCTCTCTCTCGTCACACAGTATAACTTGCTCTCGCTCTCTCGTCACACAGTATAACTTGCTCTCTCTCTTCACACAGTATAACTTGCTCTTTCTCGCCCTCTCTCTCTCTCGTCACACCGTATAAATTGCTCTCTTTCTCTCTCTCTCGTCACACAGTATAACTTGCTATCTCTCTCTCTCTCTCTCTCTCTCTCTCTCTCGTCACACAGTATAACTCGCCCTCTCTCTCTCTCGTCACACAGTATAACTTGCTCTCTCTCTCTCGTCACACAGTATAACTTTCTCTCTTTCTCTCTCGTCATACAGTATAACTTGCTCTCTCTCTCTCTCTCTCTCGTCACACAGTATAACTTTCTCTCTCTGTCTCTCTCATCACACAGTATAACTTGCTATCTCTCTCTCTCTCTCTCTCGTCACACAGTATAACTTGCTATCTCTCTCCCGTCACACAGTATATCTTGCTCTCTCTCTCTCGTCACACAGTATAACTTGCTCTCTCTCTCGTCACACAATATAACTTGCTCTCTCTCTCCCGTCACACAGTATAACTTTCTCTCTTTCTCTCTCGTCATACAGTATAACTTGCTCTCTCTCTCTGTCTCTCTCATCACACAGTATAACTTGCTATCTCTCTCTCTCTCTCTCTAACTCTCTCTCTCTCTCGCCCCTCAATATAACTTGCTCTCTCTATCTCTCTCTTGTCACACAGTATAACTTGCTCTCTCTGTCTCTCTCTCATCACACAGTATAACTTGCTCTCTTCTCTCTCGTCACACAGTATAACTTGTCCTCTCTCTCTCGTCACACAGTATAACTTGCTCTCTCTCTCTCATCACACAGTATAACTTGCTCTCTCTCGTCATACAGTATAACTTGCTCTCTCTCTCTCTCTCTCTCTCTCTCTCTTTCATCACACAGTATAACTTGCTCTCTCTCTCTCATCACACAGTATAACTTGCTCTCTCTCTCTCTCTCTCTCTCTCTTTCATCACACAGTATAACTTGCTCTCTCTATCTCATCTCACAGTATAACTTGCTCTCTCTCTCTCGTCACACAGTATAACTTGCTCTCTCTCTCTCATCACACAGTATAACTTGCTCTCTCTCGTCATACAGTATAACTTGCTCTCTCTCTCTCTCTCTCTCTCTCTCTTTCATCACACAGTATAACTTGCTCTCTCTCTCTCATCACACAGTATAACTTGCTCTCTCTCTCTCTCTCTCTCTCTCTCTTTCATCACACAGTATAACTTGCTCTCTCTATCTCATCTCACAGTATAACTTGCTCTCTCTCTCTCGTCACACAGTATAACTTGCTCTCTCTCGTCATACAGTATAACTTGCTCTCTCTCTCTCTTTCATCACACAGTATAACTTGCTCTCTCTCTCTCATCACACACTATAACTTGCTCTCTCTCTCTCTCTCTCGCCACACAGAATAACTTGAATAATTTTAGACTTCCTGGAACTATTTCCTATCGTTGTCTCAGGATGTATGAAGAAAACAGTAAGGATAGGCAAGTCATCTTTTCTCGGACAGCATGGCAGTGGTCCACACGGGGAACAACATCATGTCGTCATTAAGACTGGGCATCAGGTTGCTTCGACACTTAGTTCTGGCCTGCCTACTTTTGAACATATGTTTAGAGCATGTTTCGGCAGGGATAACAGTATAGCTGACGCACTGTCTCGTTTTCAGTGGGGACGTTTCAGACAGCTGGCACCCTAAGCAGCAGCAACGGGGGAGAAGTTCCCGCTCTCACTATGGGAGCTCAAAGCAGAGAGGTGGTGTCACTGATCAGGAATTAATTGGCGCCATCAACATGGTCGGCATACAGGAAGGTGTGGTTTAAGTGGTGCCGACTTGATGGCGGCGGCAGGTGGTGAGGAGTCTGATGATTATAGGTTAAGCATACTGCTGTGGTTCATACTGCAATGTAGGGATGCCGTTATGTCGGCGGCATCGGTGTCCAGTCAAGTAACTGCGTTAGCTTTTATGTTCAAGCTATCTGGGCAGAAGGACTTGACTAAGGAGTTTCTGGTAAGGAGGGTCCTGAAGGGACTGGCGAAGGGTCAGTCAGGTACAGACAAGCGGCATCCTGTCACATTTGTTGCGTATCTCTGTGGCACTGGAGGAGGTTTGCCACACGGCCTACGAGGCACTGCTGTTCCGTACAATTTTTCGCTAGCCTTCTTTGGAGCATTCAGGTTAGGCAAACTGGTTGTGGCTAGCAAGCACGTCCCGGGAGGCATGCAAGTGGAGGACGTATGGTTGGCAGGGTAGTGTTATGGCTAAGGAGGTCCGAGACAGACCAAGCGGATCATGGCAAGGAGATCATTCTGAGACGGGTAGGAACGGACTGTTGCCCAGTGGACTGGGTGAGCGGACTTTTGCAGCTGTGGCCGGATTTGCCCGGGCCGTTATTAATACACTTGGACAGCTCGCTTTGTCGTGCTTCCAATTCTCTAAGGTTTTCAAAAGTTGTTTAGCAAGCTGGGACTATGTGAGGCTGAATTTGTAACTCACTCATTACGCGTAGGGGCGGCAACGGAAGCAGCGGGTTTGGGACTTCCGGATGAGGTGCTTAAGAGGATTGGAAGGTGGCAATCGAGCCGTTTCAAGTTATACATTCGCCTGGCTTCAGTCGATTTCTAAGTTTGAGATGCCATTGCAGACCCTCGGTAACAACTCTGGGCGATCGGGCACTCCTGCATATACTGGGCGGAGTGTTTTGCCATGAACTCGAAGGATGGTATGCAGTATACCTAATGGGCGGGGAGCAGTGCGCTGGTATGGTACGAGAGGAATGAGGTGGAGGCAAGCTTGTGGGTTGATGGACTCGTACACCCAGCGCTTTGTGTTATTCCATGTGGGAAGAAATGACTTGGGATACATCCCTATCAAAAGGCTGGTGAGGGATATGAAGCGTGACATCAGTGTCTGGAGAGAGAGGCCCCCAGGAATATTCGTTAAAAGGTTCAGAGATGGTAAAAAGGAGGGTGTGGAGAAACGCAAGGGACCCAGGTAGCCTGGACAGGGCCAGGCAGAAGGTGAACAAGCTGATGTCAAGCTTCATTAAAAAGATGGGATGGATATCTCTGCGCCATCATGATCTGGAGGAATCTAATGCGGATGCATTTTCTTGGAAGATGGAGTACATCTAACGGAAATTGGCTTGGAGCCAATGCTTATGTTGAAGTTTAAGGTGGGGGTACAGCAGGCCTTAGCGATGGGGGGGAGCGACTCCGTAGAGGTTTCGTCCGGAGTCGCCGTGGCGGGTGGGGGAGTTGCCCGGGCCAATGGTGAGAAAGGGCCGTCCCTACCCTGGGAAGGTGTGACGACAGCACAGAGGTTGACCTCTTGAGCGTGGGCTCAAGGGATGGGGTTACTGCCAAGCCCGGGGCTCCTCCCCCGCTGTAGTGAACTTACATATGACATTTGCATATGATAACAATAAAACTCGCTGCGGCCAGTTGTACCTCCAACAGTTGTGTTGTGTCATTTTTGGGGGGTCAGGGCCTTTGGGTCTTGCCGGGTCATGAAGGACCACCGGGGCGGAACCAGTGTGCTGGTATCTGCAGCAGGGGTCCCTTGTCATGGTAGGACCAAGTGCCGGCAGATGAAGCAGGGGGCGGGGCCTCGCGTGCGAGGTGCGGTGGCTCTGCCCCCTCAGGCAAACACGGGCACCATTTTAGCTTCACTCCCTGGCAGCAGGGAACCAGGCACCCACCCTCCCTGTTGTAAGAGCATTTGATATTGTTAAGTTTTATATATTTAAAAAAAAACAAAAAAAAACACATATATATATATATATATATATATATATATATATATATATATCACATATATAATTGTGAGCGTACGGGCCGTTGCCTTTGGCGCTCCATCCCAGCAACTGAGGCCCTTGCAAGGGCCTCAGTTGTTGGGATTGAGCAGCCACCTCCTCCCCACAATGCCCCGGTTCGCCGCCACTGCCAACTAACTGATAGACCCACTACATTACAGAGAGTGGTCAAAGGGTTTAGACACTGTAAAAATGGTAGGGATTGAACCCTTTAAACATGTTACTGCCTTCAGTACAGTTTGGGTATGGCAGGCCATGAGTACTACAGTACCTGGCAGCACCCTAGACACCCAACAGTCCCTAGGCCCAGCCCTATCCATATTATAGCATAAGAAAATTATAGGACCAATCCTGTTATGTGCACGCACAGGAAGTGCGCCGTCGATGTCACGATGTAGCTATCTCTGGCCGGTAAGTGGTTTTCGGGTTAGGTTTAGAGGGTTAGGGGCCTAGGAAGTTACTTTTAGTGGGTTAGGTTGGGATTAGGGCCGGCAAGGGGTGTAGGGGCTTAGGGTTAGGGCCAATAACTGGTGTAGTTTCCCAGCACTATCCTTCCTAACCCCAGCACTATCTTATTATCATTAGGATACAGGTGCCCAGCACTATCCCTCCTATGCCCCAGCACTATCCCTCCTATGCCACAGCACAATCCCTCCTATGCCCCAGCACTATCCCTCATATGCCCCAGCACTATCCCTCATATGCCCCAGCACTACATTATCATCACATATATAATTGTGAGCGTACGGGCCGTTGCAACACCATGTGTATGTATATAATGTGTGTGTGTGTATTGTGTTGTATGTATATAATGTGTGTGTGTGTGTATAGATATTGTGTGTGTGTGTATTGTGTGTATATATTGTGTGTGTGTGTATGTATAATGTGTGTGTGTGTGTATATATATATATAACGTGTGTGTCTATTGTGTGTGTGTATTGTTTGTGTATATATAATGTGTGTGTATATTGTGTGTGTATATATAATGTGTGTGTATATTGTGTGTGTATCAATTGCGGCCCTCGTGAAGCAACTGCAACCCTCGCAAACTTTACGGCGCAACGCAAACAACATACGAGACACGTTAACACACATTACGGACTCACAAAAATCGGCCGCAACCCGCGGACATGAAAAAATCAAAAACACAATAAATACACACAGCACATACATAAAAAGCTTACCTACAGCAAGAGGGAGCATCCAGGACCTCAAAAAATGAAGTTACACCTTCATTTAACTCATAATAAAAGAGTTTAGACACTAAAAAATTCTCTAAGCGAGAGAAAAAATGGCCGGCGAACAAAACGAAAACGAGGCTACAGCACTCTAAACACGCAAAACACCACAAGAAACACGCAAAACACCACAAAACACCTACGGATATTCCACTACAGACGCATACCACACATTAGCCGGCATTTTAGAACAATGCGGAACTACACAACTTCGCTAACGGTTTCGTCTCGCGGACGCACACTATTACACTGCACAAATTCACCACGCTTACACAGCAGCTCCACACCATTAATGCTGCAGCAACATCAACACAGATTGCCAGCTCTTCAACACAATGCTTCAAAATAGGTAAAGTATATTCATTTATTCATTTGGATTATATATTTCAGTAGTACACACAAAACAACATTAGCTACCTTACAATTCCATTGCCGTCATTTTTTGACGGGCAATTCGCTAGTAATAAATAAAGAACAGTCCTGTCGATCATGGATGGTTGGTACTGCAGTCCATGCCCTGTCAAAAATGTTGGGCTAGGTGAAGTGCACCTTTAGGTGAAGTGCCTATAACAAACCTTGATTGAGAGCGATTGGTGGCTTTCTCTACTACATTTCTTAGTTTAATCAGCAGTTGTTAGAGTCATCTTTTAAAATCTTACTCTACCATGAGGTGGTAGGAGAGCTTATAATGTGGTTTTATTTCATTCAGGGAACCATAAAAGCTGGCAAACCGTCTTTGTTCCTACAGTATGGCATACTAGCATCTGTTATCTCTTGAAAAGTACCTAAGGGTCTAGTAGCTTGCAATACATTTTAAGCAAACATTTCTAGTCCCCGATACAACTCTTGAACACTTGAAACTTGGGTGATATAGTGTATATTTGTACATATATGGACACTGATTAGTTGGCCAAGTACATATTAATACTGTCACCATCACTATCATTTATTGCAAACAGTTATTTGAAGATGGTATACTTCATGTGGTCCTAGTTGGTGGACTACAATATTTTTATCTGGATTTTTTTTTTTGCATTAGATAACTCAGCTTCTAACTGCCATGTCCTCTCAAGTGCCCTGTGCAGCTGCTACGCCTAAGTATGCGAGAATTAGATATGAGCAAGTATTGGAGCCCGATTCAATTGCAAGCCCGCATCTCGCGGGATCCAGGCCATATCGTCTCCGATTCCGGTGCTATTCAACTGAAGGAGCCCGCAAGTTACGGGCCGAAAGCCTACTCCGTAAACCATACACTCGTCTGCAGCAGTTCAGGGCAGGAATATGATCAATTAAGCAAGACTGTAACCTCCCATTTCTAAACAGCCAATAGAAAATGAGACCGCCATCATTACGGCAGTAAAACATGGAGGTTACATGTCGATCAATTAAGTTCGGGGGTCCGATATGCGATCAGACTCTCAAACCCTCAAAGTACAAAATTATAAAAATGAATGCCAATACTGTTCTAGTCCATATGGGTGGCCTGATATGTATTAACTCATTGATTCCCAAGATTGATATAACCCCGAAATGCAACATATTTTTTTTTTTCTTTCCTGCCGATTTGCTTGAGACTGTTGTGCAATTAATTCTAATGTCTATCATCACTTTTGCGTTATTTACAGTGCAGTAATGATTGTTTATTTGCATTTACAGTGCTACGGACTTGTCTTTAACCCCCTTGCGGGTCCTCTCTAGCACACATGGGATTTTCTTCTACATTTGCCGTTTACGGGTGTGAAAACATTTGCGGCCTTGGGGAATTGGAGCAATTGAATAAGGATTTCTGATTTTAGCGACCGTATGTCTTGCGGAAGTGAAAGATTAAAGGCTTCAGGAGGCTGTAAGTTACGGGTTCAGACACCACAAAGTTTACAAGCCCGTAACTTGTAAACTGTCCGGAGCCAGCAAAAAGACACCAATTGAATAGCAAATAAACTAAGGCCTCATTCACGGTCTCCAGTAACTTACTATTGCTCAACTTAATCGGGCTCTTGGAATCAATAGCTATAATTGCTAGGAAGGACAGCAGCATGGAGAACAGCAAAAGACTTGAATTTTCACTGTGACTCACACTTAGAACCACACAAACTTACATATAATAGTAATGGTATAACTTTGTATAGCTTTGGGTGTTTAACCAATCAAAGGGCACTTCTGCAGTCACAAACCTTTCTTGTGGCTTCATAGGGCAGATAGATTATGGCCTGCCCCAGCAAACATTGAACGGTTTATTTATGCCAAACTACCAGCATGGCGTGATGCCATCCTGTCCAATGAGGCAAATTCTTTAAGGTGAGGCAAATTGTTCTAAGGTGACTATTCTCTCCAATCTCAGAGTGTGTCTGGAAAAACAGGTATTTTTTTAAGACCTTCACTTCACCACTGGGTTACATGGGACGTGGTCCTTGCCCAGGCTTCTCACCACTTAGTTACTTCTAAAACAAATATTTGGTTGCATAGTATTACAATAGTATATTTACATAGTTACATAGTTACATACAGCCTTATTAAATTGCGATTCTGTAAATTTAAAAGGGCTCTATATAAGCACAGAGCATATTTTTTTACAGAAGTTTTTAGTTTTTTAGTTAGTGAAGACCTTGCTTTTGGATAGAAGTTAACTAACTAAAAACTTCTGCAAAAAAAATACTCTGTGTGCTTAAATAGAGCCCTTTTAAATTTACCGAATCACAATTTAATAAGGCTGATAGTATTTAAGGTTGAAAAAAGACTTTCAGTCCATCAAGTTCAACCTTTTAAGATCTCCTCTGATCTGCAATAAGCGGATTAACTATTAATTCATTAGTTGTATATAAAGAAAAAAAAAAAATCAATTCCCTCCTGATCCTAGACACCGGCAACCGGACTTCTCACTGGATCAATACTGCCTCCCTAATTATCCATGATAACAATGAATTCCCTTTTTAATTAGAAATAAATCCAGTCCCCTTTTAAAGTTATCTATCAAATCCGCTGTCACCACAGATTCCACAGATTAACCACCCTTACTGTGAAGAACCCTTTTCTTTCTTTAAGGTGGAATCTTTTTACTTCTAACCTCAAGGGATGTCCTCTTGTCAGTTGAAAACCTCTTGGCACAAAAAGCTCCCTTGACAAATCTTTATACTGACCCTGGATGTATTTATATAGGGTAATCATACCTTCTCTTAGACGCCTTTTTTCTAGAGAAAATAAGTTTAATTTGGTTAGTCTTTCTTCATAACTTAGCCCCTCCATTCCCCTTATTAGTTTTGTTGCCCTCCTCTGTACCTTTTCCAGCTCTAAAATGTCCTTTTTATGAAGTGGTGCCCAAAATTGTACTCCATATTCCAAATGAGGGCGTACTAGAGATTTGTATAGTGGCAGAATTATATTTGCTTCCCTGGCTTCTATACCCTTCTTAATACATGCTAATATTTTATTTGCCTTTGCAGCTGCTGCTTGGTTTTGAGCACCGTTACCTAGGTGGTTGTCCACAAGCATTCCCAAATCCCTTTCAATATCCGATACACCTAGATTTGCTCCATTAAGATTATAAATTGCATGGCTATTTTTCCTTCCCAGATGCATAACTTTACATTTATTCGTATTAAATCTCATCTGCCATTTAGATGCCCATTCCTCAGTTTTATGTCAATCCCTTTCGAGGGAAAGCACATCATTATCGGATTCAATTACCTTGCACAACTTCGTGTCATCAGCGAAAATGGAGACACCACACTCCAATCCTACCTCTAAGTCATTAATAAATATGTTAAAAAGGAGAGGACCTAATACTGAACCCTGAGGAACCCCACTTACCACATTAGTCCAATCGGAGTATGTTCCATTTACAACAACCCTTTGCTTCCTGTCTTTTAGCCAGCTCTCAATCCACAAGCAGATATTTACTGCAACTCCTGTATCTCTTAGTTTGCACAATAGTCTCTTATGTGGCACTGTATCAAAAGCCTTTGCAAAATCCAAAAAGACTTTATCCACTGAGTTGCCTTGATCCAGGTTCCTACTAACCTCCTCATAGAAACTAATTAGATATCCCTCATAAATCCATGTTGACTCCTACTTATAATCCTGTTCAAATAGACATATTCTTGTATATTATCCCTTATTAACCCCTCTAAAAGCTTCCCCACTACAGAAGTGAGGCTCACTGATCTATAATTCCCTGGATTTGCTCTTGCTCCCTTTTTAAATATAGGTATCACATCAGCTTTTCTCCAGTCATCTGGTAGAGACCCTGTGTTGAGTGAATCTTGAAAAATTAAATATAATGGTTTGGCTTTTACAGAAACCAGTTCCCTTAGTACCCTTGGATGTATTCCATCAGGACCCTGGGCTTTATTAACATTTATTTTTTCCAACCTCTTTTGGATTACTTCCTGTGTTAACCAATTATTTGGCAAAGGTAGTGTAGCCCCATTATGTTGCCATGTCCCAACCACTGGTACCTCCCTTGTGTATACCAAAGAAAAGAACCTATTTAGCTCATCTGCCTTTTCTTGGTCACTAATTATCAGACGGCCATTAGGAAATATGCATTAGGTCTGTGATTTCCATTACAATGCAAGGGGTCTATAAAAATGTAGAATTATTTATCCTTAGGAGAGTATGCCCCTATCGTCAAGACAGAAAAGTTGTTTGGCAAACTTGGTTCAGTTGTGCTGCTTTACATACAAATATGACGATTGTGCACACCCAATGTGAAAAGTTAGCACTTGAGTAGGGATCGATCAGCATGAAAAGGGGCACAAGGTTTATTTTATAGTAAGTTATTGCTACCCAATCAAATCCACATCACCTTTTAATTGTGTGTCTGTGCAAATTTTGAAAAATGATTGTTAAGGTGTTAAATTAGTTCATATTTCATTGAACTGTGTACAAACTGAGTTCCACCTTGTGTATTTTTTCCTAATTTATATTGAGAGTGATCTATTATCATTTGTGGGCACCATACCTTGGCTCTCCATATTCGCTGCTTTTCCTTTTTCATCCTTGTACTCTCTGGCCCTTTCATCCTGATTTCACGCTCTCATCTCTATAATTATATCCTCTGCCATCTCCTCTCTCAACATTATTACATCACATACTGATGATGTCATAATTATCGCCAAATATATGAAATATAGGGTGTGCTCTTCATATATAGGGATCTAAATAATATTCAAATGGACAAGAAGTGAAGGGGTGACATAATTGGTGTCACTGGGTGTGCACACAATTCGAAATAGTCTACCCATGCTGCCTTTTCCAGAACCAAAATTATGCCAGGTTCTCTACCAGTGATATAACTGAACAGTTTAATGGTCACCCATTATCTACTAATGCCTGTCTGCCACTCCCAGGTCCCGATCCTCTTCGTGGCACATAACAGTATCATCTCCTGTCATGACCCAGTGCTTGGTTGGGCTCAGAAAGATCCTAGATCAGTGGTTATCAACCTGGGGGTTGCGACCCCTTCAGGGGTCAAATGGTGATTTGCCAGGGGTCAACTAAAACCATCAGAAACTGTAATTGTATGTTATTTGACTGTAATGTTACTGTTAGGGCCACAACTTTGGAAATTTTATCAAAGAGTTGTGGCACTAGAAAGGTTGAAAACCGCTGTCCTAGATCAATCCTATCCAGTAGGTTGGGGGGGGGGGGGGGTTCTTGGAGTAATGAACCCTAGTACAGCATACAGTCACCACCAGTACCCAGAAAGCTCAGGACACTCATTCAGCAATACTACCCTCAGCGTTTAGGAGCAGTGTTTCAGGGAGAATCTGTAGCAATAATTCCAGTGGTTAAAAATATTATATTCTCTCAGAATAATCCATACACCTTGTTTATGTATGTTTCAACTGCCAACACCTTTTTTGATGGGCAGACAACACATATTTATAGGCACATTAATAGTTACATAACTGGAGGGTGAACACTTAAAACCACGGGGTCAGTCCCAGGCTATACCAGGAGTTTCCTTCTCTATGAACTTGCTGGGGAGTCAATTAGCCCAAGCATGGGCAGAGACACTGAGCCTGGATGACCAAATGATGCCTCTTACTCATAAGGGTTTACAAGTCAAGGTTAATATTAATAATAATAATAATCATAATCATAATAAGAGCCCGACAAAACCTGTTTTATTTAAACCCCTATGGAAAATCCTGCATTTCAAGACTAAACATGACATATACAAGTTCATGTGGACACAATAACATAATCCTTGGTAAAACCAAATAGTCCAAGAGAGTTAGCTCTTTGGACAAGTTATTACAAACAGGTGGAAAATATTGCATAGCACGATAGAATAACATGGCACACGTGCTAACCATATCCATGCCATCATGCCTCCACAGTCCTAATATCCATGTGACCATGACACCATACTTTAACTGGGATAAATTGCACACTGATATATTTGAAACAATATTAAATATTGCCAGCCCAGGGCACACGCCAGTCCAATGGTCCCAAATAATTATATGGTAAAAGTAGAGATCAATAAATGGCAAGACTTGGCAAGATTAACTCTAGATAGTAAACAGTCTTATAACCTAGCTGAGCTGATGCTGTTTTTTGAAACTTGTATAAAAGGTTTGTGGGAATCTTCCTCTAACTTTTTTAATGCCAGGGGTGCCTATAGTACACTGCACAGAGGTTAGCCACTGCTTTGGGAACCAACTGCCCCCTCCTCTGTGCTCTTGTGTGGGGCAACCAACCAGTAGTGCCAGCCGGGCGCCATCTGCTGCGACACTTGGACCTCATAATATTCCCCTTAATTACATTAGCAGCAGCATCAGTTCTGGCATTATAAGGGGCGGAAAACGTCCTCCGCCAGCCTGCAAATCTCCAGTAATTACAGAGAACAGAATCAGCCAGATGTGAGGGGAGAGCGGGAAGAGAGAATATGTATGAGAGAGGATGGGGAAAGAGGGGGAGGAAGAGAGACAGATGGGGGGTAAAAAATATGGGACAGAGACTGGTTTTAGAGAGGAGAAAGGTGTAGGGCTAAACAGATAGGGAGAGAAATGCAAATAGAAATATTTGCGACATGGATATGAGTGAAAGAGGAGAAAGGAGCTAAAGAGAGACAGAAACTTTCTTCTTAGGAAGGTGTTTAGTTTGAAAGGAAGGAAAAAAAGCTTTAGAGGCGGATAGAAAGAGAGAGCGATCGGTATAAACAGACATAAATAAGTATCAGTGGCAAGAGTCTCAGAAGAAAAACGAGAGAAGCTGCAGATGAAAGAGTGGAGTGAAAAAGAGAGAAGGGGGAGAGGAAAGGAAAGCTAGAGGATGTTAGGTATTGAGAGTGAAAGCTTGGAGAGAGTGCATGGAAATAACAATTAGACAAATACAAAGACAGCTCTTTCACTTTATAGTATTTTTTTTATATTTTTCTTTCTCCCATTCTTTTTTTTTTTGGCGCCTTTCTTTTCAATATCCAGTTCCTCTCCTATTTTTTCTCTCACGTTCCTTTGATCATTCTCTTCCTCCTTTTTATCCTGTCATTCTCAACTCCACTCAAACGTCAAATCTTCCCTCTCTTATTCTCCCTTTCTTATGTTCCTCTCTTATTCTCTTTCCTTTTTCTCACATGCTCTCCATTTCTCTCTCCCTTTCTCTCTCTCTTACCAATTTATTTCTCTTTCCTTCTCTATCCTATCACTTTCTAAATAACTAAATATCACGCACTTCATTTGCTTTGTAACACACAAGGTGTATTTCCCCCCCGATCTGGCTGCCCACCCCAGGCCCTGGAAAATCCTCTAAACTCCGAGCCTGCAGTAAAACACACAGTCATATTTATTGTGATTTTTATTGCTGTTTTAATTCAGCTCATCGTTGGAAAAAAAAGGATTTGTGACATGGAAAAAACAGCAGTATTTATAACAGTGTCCTGAGAATAATCCATTCATCTGATTTAGAAAAGGAAGAGTCATATTAATAGACAGCAATTTATGGAGGCATAATACAGAGGGATAAATAATTAGCCGGGATATATGGGTGCTGACTGCGCCCCGGCCCATAAATCTCACCCATAAATTAGCTGCAGGAGTAAACATTAAATCTCGATGTTACTGACCCCACTAACACACAGGAGTCTACTCACCGGGGATCTATTTAGTAAAACAGAGAAAGCAGACAGGAACATCTATTTTATCATGTAAAGAATCATGGATCATGCCGCCTGTCCAAAACATTTTCCCGACCAAATCACAGTCACTTAGGTTGAATTTCCAACATGGGCTCCTGTGGCGCAGGGGGTGCACATTCACAGGGGCACCGTATTATCAGTCTTAAATCCCCTTTGTAGTTTAGGAATCACTTTGCTTGTTTATGAAGTGTGTTAAAACACTAGCAACGATGTAAGCCATTAGCACTAACCCTGGCAAATTCAATTCCAAAAAGTTTTGCAGTGCCAAATTATTATTTTTTGGGAATTTGCTAAAAGACAATGAAATAATGAATAATTCATAAATAAGTTATTGATACATATATTTTAACATTTGAGCTTTAAAATTCTAAGTGTTGAAGATTTTTAGTAGTCTCCATCTTGCCTGGCTTAAGCTCTCCCTGCTGGTTGCTAGCCTGAGAGGTGTGCTTATCTTATCTATCAGTTGAGGAAGGTTTTGTTATATCACTGGAGCTTTTAGTAGTTACACCAAACCTCCTTCCCCCTCACATACACAGAAGCAGACAACATGCAATGATAACTGCAAGCCCTACTCATGCAGAAACTCCCTTTTACCCATATAACCGAACCATAGATGATATTAGGGACTAACAGAAGCATACCTTTTTGTCTTATTAAAAACAATTTTTTTATATTGTGCTCCCTAATTATGCTCTTGGTAAGACTCAAAAATGCCAAATATTTGTTATCACTAAGTGTTCCTTTAATTTAACTCCTTGTTTTCTAAAACGTAGTGGATCATGTTTGCCCTCAGTTTATAGATACTTTGCATCATTTTGCAGAGTAGGATGTTCATTACAAGTATTGTAGACCTCTATATTTGTCATTAATCCATTCCTGAGGGACGGACGGATACTGAATCGGATGAATAAAGAATACATTTTTTCCATAAGAATGAACTAAAATTTGCATAATCCATACCCAGCCCCCAATCTGATAAATTAATAAATAATAATGTACCCAGAACTTTACCTTTACTGAGGAGCATTGATGGCAGAAGTTGAAGAGGGGCAAATAATTATTGATTAGAAAGGGTAATCAGTGTATTTTTTTGTCCCTTTCCCGAAGATTCACTAGCACTCAATTTAGCAAAGAATTTGTCCAATGTTGTCTTATTTTTTTACGTTGTGTGGCTTATATTAGATTTTTTGAAAAATATTTGAGCGTTTTTTTTGCCTAAATGTTGATGAATATAGGGGCTGATGAATATAGAGGTTCCACTGTATAGCAAAGAAAATATATATAGAGAGATGGTGGTGGTGAGTAAGAATATAAAGAAAGGGAGTTGTATTACCTAATTAGATAGATAGATAGACACATAGATAGATAGATAGATAGATAGACACATAGATAGATAGATAGATAGATAGATAGACACATAGATAGATTGATAGATAGACACATAGATAGATAGATAGATAGATATATAGATAGATAGACACATAGATAGATAGATAGATAGATAGAATTGAGACTTCCAACAGATAGACACTTTATTTATATTTACATAAGTATATGCCAGTTTATGGGCTTCCCCGGTGGTTAGGACTTCGTGCTTTCACCGCTGTCGACTTGGGTTTGATTCTAAGTCAAGGAAGCAAGAGGTCACACCACCCTAAACCCTAGCAGGGTTAGGTCTGATTAGTACTGGGATGGGAGACCACCTAGGAATACCAAGAGCTGTGTGCTGTGGCCCACTGGAGAAGGAACTGGCAACCGGCTTCATTATCTCTGCCATGAAAACCAAGTGGATTAGCCTGTCCATAAAGATGTTCTGGTGTATTGACAGAACATCTTTATGTCCATGGTCACAAAGAGTCAGAAAAACGACTGAACGATACCAACAAAAAAAAAAGTTTGTTTATGAGGATTCAAGCATGACAGGGATGGTTTAATCTAACAGAAAATGTATTAGAACAGCAAACATAAACTTAAATCACACAATACATAAACCTATGCTTCCTTATAGGGATCCATTAATATGTTGCATGCATTAAAAATAAATCATCAAGTTTTAATCATAAAATCTCAAAAAGTACATTATATAGCAAGTTACTAATAATAATCAAGAATGCATTGTAAAAGCACTTTAGAAATACATTATAAATATATTTCTAAATAAATAAAGGTACATATGAGTTGATGTGAAATATTCCTCTGGGATGTTAGTTCTGGTTCATTATGTTCACTCTTCTCTGCTCCGTCCCAATTTAAAGAATTGGTCTCCTAATCTCATTCCTGTCCATTTGCTAATCTATGTCAGGTTTCTGGATGGATAATCTGGTCATCAAACATTATTGTTTTTGTTTGGAATCTATCTATCTATCTATCTATCTATCTATCTATCTATCTATCTATCTATCTATCTATCTGTCCATATATATAGTTTCTAAGATTGTGATTATGCATAACTAATGTTCTCAGGCATTAGCTGGTGAGTGTTGTGGACAGAGAGGGTTTTGGGATGGGTAACAATAAAGATGCCATGTTACACAATGGAGCAGACAAACCTGCACAGCAAACTAGTTCCTCCTGACCCAACCTTTCCCCCAGTATAGACCTACCTGTGCTCCGGCCAGATAAATGCAACTTCTCCCCATCTAGGATAGTCCTTCCTATCCACCCAAATGCCAATTACATCTGTTCCACAGATCAGACCTATAGACCCACTCCCAAGACCATACTGTCCACCCTCAATTCAAACCACCCTTATCCCCCAGATGAGATCTTGAAATCTGTACTATTAGTCCACTAAACCATTATTAGATACTGCAGTACTTGTAACTATATATAAATAAAAGTGCCTTTTTTCTGGCAAGAACTGAAGAAACAGAAAATTAAACTTGATGATTGGAGTAGCCATGAATGTCCAATCATTAAAATGAATAATGAGAGCATTGCAGTATGTATATTCTGAAAACAGATAACATTTAATTATGTTTCCATTTCTCAAAGTTCTTCTTGTTGATCATATTGAATCAGCCAATCAGCCAAGTCTTCTGTTCTGGTCACCAAGCGAGACATAAAGTGAAATATATATACATTTGATTAATTACACACAAACTGTCAGGTCTACAATCATTTGCTCATCCTGAGCAAACAGAGCAGTGAAAATTCATCATATTCAAACAAGACAGATTCAGTAAATGATGGAAGGCTTTTTTCCCCCTACTGAAATCTTACGCTTTATCCTAAATCATGCTCTAGCAAGTGTTCGGGTGCCTGTTTTAATTTGGGATAAGCGGGGGGGATTTCATTAAGGGGACTATGGAAGCGGAGCTGCAATTTGTAAGGTTCGTTGTCTCAGTCTGTTGCTCGTTAAGACCGATGGGCTTGTCGGGCACGCCGGTGGCCAATGGCATTGAAAGGGTCTATGGAGTGTCCCAGGTAAACATCAGACAGATACTGGCCTCATTTATCATGATTTTCCTCCTCTCATTTGTCACAGCTGTGAGTATTTAAGGAAGACAGATGATTCAAGATGTCTCCTCTTTCTTCCTCACTCCCCCCACCTCATCCCTTCCACTGTCCTCTCTCTACTCCGGGTGCTGAGTCCAATCTCTTGGGCAGTTATTTTCCATTCAGCTTCTGTCACTCACCCTGGGGTGTTTAGTTTGGTCAGCTACTGATAAGTTAAACCAACCCATCAAAACGACACCAGGCCTAAATATCCATGCTCATAACAAGTTAGAGCAAAGAGAGAAATCAGGAAGTTTCACAGGAAATTCAAGTCTGGCTTAGTTGTTATCATGGGAATGGTCTTTGACTGCGAAGATCTATTGGGTACATTCGGTAACTTACCTTGATATTTTGCAAATGTAAGGACTCACGCACCTACCTGTATCCTTGTGAAGGATCTGTCATTACTGGGTGCCCCAGATGTACGATACATCACCCCAGATTTGTGCATCGCAATAGTGATGCAGAATTCATCATCCTGGGGAAGAGAAAATGCTGGTGCCCGGAGATTCGCACAGCCACATAGGAAGGAATAGGAGCAAAGGAAGCACTATCATTTTAATTGAACTACGGGTTTTGACTTCTGACCTTTTGACAACCTGAGGATGAAGCAAGTGAAGTACATAGTAGGAGTGGAATACCTCACTCCAAGCCTGGAGTAGAGGACTCACTTTAAGAAGGGGTGATGGAGGGCTTAATGGCTTTTACATAGTTACATACAGCCCTATTAAAATCGGCAAAACCCGCAAAGGCTGCGGGCTTGACATTCGGCTGCGTTACATAGCTATTAAATTGAACCATGCCGCGAGTTACGGGTCGGAGACTCAAACCCGTAAACCATTATTGTGCACGTTGAATGTGTCGCCGTGAACATGATCAACTAGTCAAACCTGTAGTTACGGGTTTAGGTGGAGCCAATGGAAAATGAGCTTGTCATCATTATGTCACTGAAAAATGGAGGTTAGGTTTCAAAGCCTTACGGATCTCAATTACGAGTTTCAATCGGACCCGCATTCCAGAAATAATGAAATATTAATAAATCAGTAAATATGATATTCAAGTCCATGCGAGTTCCATCATATGTATTAACACATTGATTGCTGGGATCGGTATAACACGGAAATTAAACATAAAATAATGTATTTTATATTGCAGATTTGCGAGCTTGAGAATGTTGTGCTATTAATTTTAATACATAACACCACCTTCCCTTTAATTATAAGTACTGTAGTGTGTGTATATTTGCATTTACAGTGCTACGGATAAGACTTGAACCCACTCGCGGGTCCTCTCTGGTACCCGTAGTTTTTTTGGCTCCATTTGCGGATTACGGAGTTGAACTCCAGTGGGTTCGTAGCAATTTAATAGCATGATTGGAACGTAAGAGTTACGGGCTTGACAGGTCAAAGGATTTGCAGCAGCAGAGTTCAGATTTCAACATCCGTAGGTTTTTTTCGCCCTTAACCAGCAAGTCGTTATCAGGTTGCTTTACGAGGACGAATTTAATAGCCGTAAGTCTTGTGGGCTACGTTAGGTTTTACATGTTGAGGGAATTTAATAGGGCTGATAGTTACATAGTAATTGAGGTTGAATATAGACGTTCACTCCATCAAGCTCAACCTTTTTAGATCTCTTCTGATCATGGTAATATGTGGATTATTTATTACCTGGTAATAATTGGTAATTGCTAATTATTAATTGATCCAGAGGAAGACAAACAGAAAAAAACATTGAAACTTTTGCCAATTGTCTCACAAGTGAAAAAAAACATAAATTCCTTCCTGACCCGAAATTCTGGTGATCGGACTCCTCCCTGGATCAATACTCCCTATTTAATTATCCAGGATAACCCTGTATCCCCTTTTTATTAAGAAACATATCCAACTATTTTTTAAAGTTATCTAATGAATCTGCTGTCACTACCTCCTTTGGTAGAGAATTCCACAGATTGACTTACTGTGAAGAACCCTTTTCTTTCTTTATGGTGGAATCTTTTTACTTCTAACCACAAAGGGTGTCCTCTTGTCAGTTGTAAACCTCTTATCAGTTGTAAACCTTATGAGGGGGTAATCATATCCCCTCTTATGCACCTTTATTCTAGAGAAAATAATTTGGTTAGTGTTTCTTCATAACTTAGCACCTCCATTCCACTTATTAGTTTTGTTGCCCTTCTCTGTACCTTTTCCAGCTCTAAAATGTCCTTTTTATGAAGTGGTGCCCAAAATTGTATTACATATTCCAAATGAGGATGTACTAGGGATTTGTATAGTGGCAGAATTATATTTGCTTCCCTTGCTTCTATACCCTTCTTAATACATTCTAACATTTTACTTGCCTTTGCAGATGCTGCTTGGTATTGAGCACTGCTACCTAGGTGATTGTCCACAAGTCCTCCCAAATCCCTTTCTATATCTGATAATCTAAAGATTATACATTGCATATCTTATGCATCCTTCTCAGATGCATAACTTTACATGTATTTGTATTAAATCTCAACTGCCATTTAGTTGCCCATTCCTCTAATTTATGCAAATCCGTTTGGAGGGAAAGTTCATAATTATCTGATTCAATTACCACAGCTTGGTGTCATCAGCAAAAATGTAGATAATACTTTACAGTCCTATTTCTAAGTAATAAATATGTTAATATGTTAGGAAGGAGTGGACTTAATACTGAACCCTGACCACATTAGTCCAATCTGAGTATATTCCATTTAGAACAACACTTTGCTTCCTGTCTTTCAGCCAGCTTTCAATCCATGAGCAGATATTTACTGCAATCCCTGTATCCCTTAGTTTACACAATAGTCTTCCATGTGGCACTGTATCAAAAGCTTTTGCAAAATCCAAGTTCCCACTAACCTCATTATAGAAACCAATTAAATTTGTTTGACATGACCTATCCCTCATATATCTGTGTTGACTCCTACTTATAATCCTATTTAAATAGACATATTCTTGTATACTATCACTTATTAACCATTCTAAAAGCTTTCCCACTACAGAAGTGAGGCTCACAGGTCTATAATTCCCCAGATTTGCTCTTGCTCCCTTCTTAAATATAAGTATCACCTCTGCTTTTTTCCAGTCATCTGGTAGAGACCCTGTGTTGAGTGAATCTTGAAAAATTAGATATAATGGTTTGGCTATTACAGTACCCAGTTCCCTCAGTACCCTTGGATGTATTCCATCAGGACCTGAGGCTTTATTAACATTTATTTTTTCAAACCACTTTTGGATTTCTTCCTGCGTTAACCAATTATTTGGTGAAGGTAGTGTAGCCCCATTTTGTTGCAGTGTTCCAACCGCTGGTACCTCCCTTGTGTATACTGAAGAAAATAACCTATTTAGATCTGCCTTTTCCTGGTCACTAATTATTATTTTTTCAATTTATTAATGGGAAGAAGGCCAGGATGGAAGCTATAGGAGCATTACAATGTGAAACAGGCCTGTGTCACATTGTAATGCTCCTATAGCTTCCTTCCTGGACTTCTTCCCATTAATAAATTAAAAAAATATTTTTAGGGTTAGTTTTACTATCCTTTGCAACTAACTTTTTCATTTTCTATTTTAGTTTTTTGTATGTCTAATTGCTACACACATCTTTTAAAGTTACAGGACAATCTGTAGCCCTATTTTTTAAGCAACATTTATATTATTAAAGGAATATATTAAAGGGCCACTGTTTTCTAAAACTTTTTATAAATTGTTGTTGTTGTTTAATTGTTTAATTGAGTCCCACTCTGCATGACACTATTGACCACAGCACACCAGGCGATACTGTTAGCCACTACCCCTCTGAGCTCCCTAAAGCTCACATTCATTGCTTTAATGACCTCATCTATACATATCCGTCTCTGCTGTCCCCTTCTTTCTGTTCCGTCAATCTTTCCCAGCATCAGAGTCTTCTCTATATAATCCTGTCTTTTCATACTATGGACAAAATATTTTTAGCATCAGCCTCATGATCAAACCTTCCACTGAACAGTTTGGCTTGATTTCCTGTAGTAGTTTTATTTTTTGGATCTTCTTGCAGTTTTCTCCAACACCACAATTCTAAGGCGTCAATTTTAAGGCCATCTTTATGGTCCAAGTCTCACATGTGTATGTTACTACTAGGAATACCATAGTCCTAACAATGTGGACCTTTGAGGTGAGTGTAATATCTTTGCTTCTAAATAGCTTGTCCAGACTTGCCATAACTTTCCTCCCCAGAAGCATTGCTGTGGTCACCATCTGCTGAGATCTTGGAGCCCAGGAAAATAAAACCTATCACTGCCTCCACGTCTTCCCTGTCTATTTGCAGGAACTAATATTACGGTTTGCCATGATCTTTTTAATGTTGAGCAGCAGGCCAGCTTTTGCACTCTCTTCTTTCACCCTCATCAATAGGTCCTTTAGTTCCTCCTCACTTTCAGCCAGCAGAGTAGTGTCATCCGAGTATCCTAGTTTGGTGATATTTCTTCCAGCAATATTGATTCCTGCTTTGGATTTGTCCAACCCGGCCTTACTTATGATGTATTTCACATATGAGTTGAATAAATAAGATCACAATATACAACCTTGTCGCACTCCTTTCCCATTCTTGAACAATTCGTATGTTACATGTTCAGTTTTGACAGTGGCTTATTGGTCCACATACAAATTCCTCAGGAGGATGATGATACTCCCAACTCTATAGGAACTTGCCATGCTTTGTTGTGATTCACACCGTCAATGGCTTTAGAATAGTCTCTGAAGCAGAAGTAAATGTTTTTCTGGAACTCTCCTCTTTTCTTTATTAAGTCCTTACCATTGTTGTTTTTTATGATGCCCACTTTGGCAAAAAAGGTTCTTTTAAGATCTCTCATTTTCTTGAAGAGATCTGTTGACTTTCTCTTTCTGTTATCTTGTTCGATCTCTTTACATTGCTCATTATAGAATGTCTCTTTGTCTTTTCTTGCTATCCTCTGGAACTCCACATTCAGTTGGACAAATCTTTTCCACTAGCTTTAAGGTTCATTAGTTCCTGGGCTACTACAAAAGCCTCATCAGACATCTAGTTTGCCTTCTTAGTTTTTTTGGGATATTCTCTGTTGCTGGTTTTTGGATTATGTCAAAATCTTATGTCCAAGGTTCTTCAGGCATTCTATCTTCCATGCCTAGTCCCTTAAATATATTCTTTACATTCACTGGGGATATTATTTATTTTGTATATGCTTGTTTGAGAGTAGTGGATTACTGACATTTTCTGAACAAAAGGAAAACCGATTACTAATGGTCTCCCTTCCATCCAATCTTTCGGTCTCTTCTCTACACCCCTCATTTCAGTTTACTAGCCAATGCACCTTTCAGTCCCCCAATTTCATGTCTCTCTGCATTCTTCTATTTGACCCCTTCTCCCACCATGTCTCCCCTATTTTCCTCTGTCCACCCGATCCCATAATGTTAATGATGGATATAAATGCTAATATAAATATTAATAATAGCTATTTGGCAATGAGGGCCATCTTGTTCTAAAACAGTGGTTTATCCAACCCTTCAATAATATAGCTTCCCTACTAAGTAATTCAGGGTTTTGGCAACAAAATGTGCCTGCTTTGTGTGACATATTCAGAGAATATGGTAATGTAAAGTACCTTTCTAGGAAAGTTGTAAACTATTGCTTAAAAGCATTTTCTTGAATGGTTAATTAGACAACTAATTAGTCCCTTTCTTCGCTAGAAAAAGTGGCTCCACATCTTTTGAATCCACTGCCATTAAAGGACCACTGTGATCAAAATTGAGTATATGGTATTTTGTTTAACAAAACATGATAATGGAAAAATTTTGTTTGAAATAAAAAAAACAACATTTGCATTTTTTGCTTTTATATGCAATCATTATTTACGTTATTTACAGAAGAAGGATGGGGGAGAGATAGAGCACAGAAAATCTTGCGCAGGTCACTTCATAAATTATGGATAAATCAAGAAAGTCGTACGTACAAATGTTCTGTTCTGTCATAAACACTCTACTCCAACTATATGTAGAGATGGTTTTATTCCAAATTCATACAACATACATAATGGAAAATGAAAAAAGGATAAGACGCATTTTGCCACCCGTTCTGTGGCTTCCTCGGTTAAGATAACAAATCTAAAAATAGACATATAATAATGTATATTGATATTCTCTACGACTGCAAAACTGGGATTTTGAAATCCCAGTGCTACCCTTACTTCAGGCCTGCATTTTCATTATTGCCTGCTTCTTGCAGCTTCTGTCTTTACAGGGTGTGTCTTTTTAAACTAATGAGCTTTCTATAAGGGCTAAAGAATGCACTGCCAGTTAACTTCCACATTCTCATATTGCAGATGCAAATTTCCTGTGTGTTCAATGTCTCCTCCTGATAAGAATTATGGGTAATATTAAAACAAACAATTTTGTGTTTACATTGTTAATCTCATACATAAATTACGATCAAAACAATAGTGCGTATGTTACTGCATGTTTGGTGATAATGGTGGTCAAGTGATTTGGATGTCAGGATGTCAGTCCTTGTTGTTGAATGTGGTGGAATCCAGATTTCTATCACCACAAAATGTTGTGGCATGGGCAGGAGACATCTAGAACAGAGGTTATGGATGAACAACATACAAAGCTGCAAAATTAATGGGTATAGGAATTGGGGGAGATGAAAGGGATAAATCCCTCTAGATTTTCATTGTGTTTATGCACTTGTATAGAAGCTCTTTGTGGTCTATGAATACAATGAGCATTATCCCCCAATAATTAATTTAGCTCCTACACCCATGCTGTAGATCTAGGTTTCAAGAGTGGGGAAAACTAAGAGCCTCAGTCAATTGAGCTTTCGGACGTTCTGGTAGTCCGTAAGTGAGATCGCAAGTTAATTTGCTATTCAATTGACATCTTTTTCCAGGCTCCAAATGGCTTACGAGTGACTGCCTTGAAAAAATGGCGATGGTTAAACTCGTAACTTACTGCCTCCCAAAGCCTTTGATCTTTCAAGGCCGCAAGACTTCCGATGGCGAAAATCGCACATAGCTATTAAATTGCAAAAATCACTTAACACAGTAGCCGCAATCAAGCTTGCAAATGCCAAATAGCAGCACAAAGCTTACGGGTTCCAAATAGGACACGCAGAAGGTTTACAGACTAGTTTGTAACACTGCAAATGACAATATGAAGACACCAATGCACTTTAAAATATGGGGAAAGCAATGGAAGGCATTACATTTACATGCACAGCAAGTCCCATATATCAAATCTAGCAAAAAATACAATTTATTTTCCTCATAGGTTGTAATGGTCATGCATATGTAAATATGAAAAGCCATGCTGCAACATGCTGAAAGCTATTAAAGACACACTATCTCATTAAATTGCAACACAAATACATGCAAATGGCTGACATATTAACCCTTTCACACTCACAGAGGCTCTAATGTGGACCTAAAAATACAAAGATCATCTTATATACATCTCACACATCACATCTACATTGGGACAACAAATAGTGATCAAATTACACTGCCACATGGAATATATGAAGTACCAGGGTAACATTTCCTATATGGTTGTTCAGTCCCTCTGTTGTGTCTGACTCTCTGTGACCCTATGGACTGCAGCACACCTACTAATGTCTCTGTCTGTGCGTATCCACAAGGTTTGCATACCAAAAATACTGGAGTGGGTTGCCCGTTCCTTCTCTAGTGGACTGTGATCTTTCTGACCTCTCTGTTATGACCTGCCCACCTACACTGGCCCTGCATGGTATAGCTCACAGCTTCATTCAGGTACACAAGCCCCACCACCACTTAGCAATCCACAAGGGGACCAGGGGAATATACACCACACTAATCAACTCTAACACCAGGATCAACAGCCAACTCACCTCCATCAGGGGTAATCTCCGCTATACCCATCCCGTTGCTGGTGGCCATGTGCCAAGATGTATAGCCATTCCCATTTGGTGACCTCCCATTATGTTTTGCTATTCATCAATTTATATTAGTGTGTTGTATGTTCTCCTTGCTAAATGGTGGTGGTGAAGGGGCTTGTGTACCTGAATGAAGCTGTGATCTATCGTATGTAGGGACACTGCAGGTGGGCACATCATAGCAGAGAGGTCAGACAACTCACAGGCCACTAGAGAAGGAACTGGCAAACCACACCAGTATCACCTGTCATACTGTTAGCAGGCCCTCAGGGGAATGTTGATACCCCACAGTATCACTAATTGGACTTTGCATGTGTATTAACACTTTATTTTGATTATATATGGGATATATTATTATATTATATATAATGCTATTATGACTATTATTATTGTTATATCTATTGCATAGTAACTAGGGCTCATTAGTTGACTTATTTAGGAATGTGACATAAATGTGCTCTTTGTGGATGTCCCATAACCCCAACCATTGAAAACACACTGACATTGTGAGAACGATATAACAAAGCTTTATTTCATACACAGAGCACAATCAGAAATGGACAGAATGTGCATTAATATCATGGGTGTGGTGTGGGCGGATCCCAGGAGGGCAAGAGGCTTGTGATAAAAAGGGGATAACTATAGGGGGTAACGTCATAGTCTAGATGAAGCATGAAGCATAGCACCAACCAGGGTCACATGTGGTCACTACACCACTGCAACCAAAAGCGGATGAAAAAAGTATCATCACAAATCACTCCATTTCATTGAAGAAACCATTAATGTGCATAGCACTTACAACTGATCTGCTCAATAAAACAGATGATTTAACCTCTAGACTGTGTAATCCAATCCAGTTTCACACATACAGTGTGGTGACAAAAACAAAAATCTGAGAAAAAGTGGTCAACTAAAAAAAGGCGGAGGAGGATAAGAAAAATTCAAAATGCATGTACAGTACTGTGCTAAATACTGTACCTGTAGCAATATACCAACTCACCTAACTCCCATCTGCAAGCATTACTATCTATTAGCTAGGTCTCTGGATAACCAGCAATAAGGGAAATACACATTAATACGGAGAGGACACAGAAGTCAGCAGTCAGATTCACTGTTAGTTACATCAGACCCAAGGAACTGTTCTCAGACCGATATTGAGGTCAGGATCACAAGCTTCACTAGTGCATATATTAATGCTGGCTGTCATTAACATGCCATTGTGAGACATTGCAAGTCCACCTCCATAGCGGTATTAGTCTACATTTAAGCTAACAACAATCATGTGTTAGATATCTGGCTATGTGATAGCTTTAAGATTGTGGGAGCTACATGTTAAGGGGGGGCTGTCATTGAAGGTATGTCTACCTGAGAGGCACTCTGAAAACCTTACACCTCATACATTTCCTTCAATGCTTGCAGATGCAGAAGATGCCTTTGTAACGGAGCTGGGACACGCAGTCCAAAATCTCCGCTGGTATACGATAAACTACCCACGAGGCACTACAGTTTCACCATCCCCGACCTCCCATATTGGACGACACACAATTTGGGAGTCAAATGAATACTGACTTTATTTTGTTATTGCAGAAATATATATACATCTCTTTGGCCACAGGCAATACACATGCCCATATTTGGCTACACACAATACACATAAAGAGAACAATAGAGGGGGCACACCTCCCTGGCAACTTTGATACAATCAGACATTGATTCAATTACACTTCTTTGTTCTTATCAGAGAATTAAAACACTTTGGAAAATGCAAGGATCCTTTACAACTTTCTTATCTCTTGAATCTCTGTAATAGGATTATCTATTAGCCTAGGTCTGCAAAAGTCTGGCTAATATTCTGAGCCAATATATTCTGTAGAACATCAACCAACATATATATAGTAGGATCATATTTTAACCATAATAATCATAAAACAGTTTAAAACAGTGATGGGTTCCACTACACACCTCCCCCGTGACCATAAGCCGGCATACACGGTCTGATCCCAACGGATCGGCCTGGGGATGTCCGGACAAAAGTATTTGTTGGTCAATTCTTTAGTTTGACAACCCATCAGCATTACTGCAATTCACATTTACTCACATTTCCCATATCCCCAGATAGCTGGGATCTGAGCGCACAAAACCACCGAATAGCGCTCAGATCCTCTTCACATAGTTCAATTGCCATGTAGCTAAAGTCTTTCCCATAGTCTTTCATTATATGAATGGGCTTCATGGCACAGTTATCTGGGGTATCATGGTTCACACAGGGCAAGTACAGAATGCCCCCCCTGTATGTAAAGGGCCAGAATGAGTGACTTACACTCTGGTATGGCCGAACACTGGTTCCAAAGGGCAATATGTACCAGGGCCATAGTCGCAGGGCAGGAGGCTGGCAAACAGTCCTCTCCAAGCCAAAGTGGCGAAGGGCACTTCGTCACACATCTCCCCTTTGGGGGGAAGTCTAACCAGGCACCTGGATATTTCGCTGGGGTGATGGTGCAACACGCTGAGGGGACTTGAGGGGCAGAGGCCAGCGGCACTCTGCCCTGAGGCCAGCTCTTCTGCTGGTATCACCTGCAGGACATCCTGCTCTGTACAAGGGACAAAGGGAGGGCAGAGGCCGACTGCACTCTGCCCCGCTGTCAGCTCTTCTGCTGGGGTACTTGGGACATATTTCGGCTCAGTAGCCAGGGAAACGTGGGGGTCAGTGGGGGTTAACATTTCCTCTGTTAACCCTGGGGCCACATTAGAAGTTAGCTGGGGAGGGGAATTTGTACTTACCCCCTCCTCCGGTTGTCCCAGTGACGGTAGTTGGGGATCTGGACAAGCTGTGGGCGCAGAGACCACGGTCCCATCTGCGCCGTCTGGGAGATTGGTGTCTCCCCTGGTTAGGGTAAACTGTTGCTGGGGGGGAAGGATGACACCTTCTGCCCCCTGTGTTTCACACTGCCGCTGGGGGGGAAGGACGACACCTTCTGCCCCCTGGGGTTCACACTGCCGCTGGGGAGGAAGGTCGACACCTTCTGCCCCCTGGGGTTCACACTGCCGCTGGGGGGAAAGGATGACACCTTCTGCCCCCTGGGGTTCACACTGCCGCTGGGGAGGAAGGACGGCCCCTTCTGCTCCCTGGGGTACACACTGATGCTGGGGGGGAAGGCCGACACCTTCAGCTCCCTGGGGTACACACTGCCGCTGGGAAGGAAGGACGACACCTTCAGCTCCCTGGGGTACACACTGCCGCTGAGGGGGAAGGACGACACCTTCTGCCCCCTGGGGTTCACACTGCCGCTGGGGAGGAAGGACGGCCCCTTCTGCTCCCTGGGGTACACACTGCCGCTGGGGGGGAAGGACGACACCTTCGACCCCCTGGGGTACACACTGACGCTGGGGGGGAAGGCCGACACCTTCAGCTCCCTGGGGTACACACTGCCGCTGGGAAGGAAGGACGACACCTTCAGCTCCCTGGGGTACACACTGCCGCTGAGGGGGAAGGACGACACCTTCTGCCCCCTGGGGTTCACACTGCCGCTGGGGGGAAAGGACGACACCTTCTGCCCCCTTGGGGTTCACACTGCCGCTGAGGGGGAAGGACGACACCTTCTGCTCCCTGGGGTACACACTGCTGCTGGGGGGAAAGGATGACACCTTCTGCCCCCTGGGGTACACACTGCCGCTGGGGAGGAAGGACGACACCTTCGGCTTCCTGGGGTACCCACTGCCGCTGTGGAGGAAGGTCGACACCTTCTGCTCCCTGGGGTACACACTGCCGCTGGGGGGGAAGGACGACACCTCCTGCCCCCTGGGGTTCACACTGCCGCTGAGGGGGAAGGACGACACCTTCTGCCCCCTGGAGGGCCGGTAGAGAGACCTCGGTCCCATCTCTACCTGCCATCTGGAGGTCATCCCAGGACCAGTCAATGAAGTCTGGTTCTGCTTGTCGAGTAGGTTGGGGCTGCACAAGGCTGAGCAGTTGTTGGTAGTCCTGCTCCAGCTCCCACTCTCTCGTTACCAGGTGGGTCATGTCTTTGCTCACCTCGCCTTCATCATCCCAGACATACATGCCCATCCGGTAGTCGTAGATGTCCCAAAACCTAGACCCCTCCGTGCTGCCAAGATCAATATCGTCCTCCAAGGCATCCCATAATAAACCCGGGCCATCATAATCATCCCCCTCCGGTAAGTCGTGTTCAGCCGTCCAGGGGGTAAGTCGAACGGTATACCACCAGAGGGCCTGGTATGCGTTGTCTAGCCAGATCTCTCGCCATACCAGGGTCTCTAGTCTTGTCACCCACTCATCCAGGGGCTGCTCTCCCAATAGATACATCCGCATCGCCACACGCTTCTGTAGCCGCTGCTCATCACTGGGGAGACTCTCACCTCGCCGCCATTGGGCATCTTGCAGGGCATCATACCAGAGTTCCATTCTGTCTGTCTCCCTGTAGTCTGCGGCCTCCTTCTCATCCTCATCATGGAACGCTGTCCAAAAACTAGCCGGTTCCATCCTGCTGTAGCCAGGGGCGCTGTACGGATACTAGCGTTGCCCTCAATTTGTACTCCACGGAATGGTGTCTCCTGTAGCTGTCCTTCTGACCGTGGGAACAATTCCACCACTTGCCAACAAATGTAACGGAGCTGGGACACGCAGTCCAAAATCTCCGCTGGTATACGATAAAATACCCACGAGGCACTACAGTTTCACCATCCCCGACTCCCAAATTGTGTGTCGTCCAATATGGGAGGTCGGGGATGGTGAAACTGTAGTGCCTCGTGGGTATTTTATCGTATACCAGCGGAGATTTTGGACTGCGTGTCCCAGCTCCGTTACAGCCTTCATGGACCTGTATTGTACCTTAAGACAAAAAAAAAAGACAAAACCTACAAAATAAGGCCTTAAAAAAAGATAGGGACTGCAGCATCACTTCTCAACAGCATTCCTCAGTGACCATCAATTGGTGACATGTTAAACAGAACCCTACATGTCCACAGAGAAGAGGATCGTGGACCATGTGATGGGAGGTAGCCATCTGCACACAAAATATTACCATCACATAGGCCAAGATCCAAGGCTAGATTAGGTTAACATTGTGACCAATAGATTGTCACTGAGGAGTGCTGTTAAGAAGGCACAAACAGGCAGCGGCATCTGCAGTGGTGGAGGCATGGTGGCAGGAGAGGAGGCGTCGGGGGATGCCTCCGGGGTGGAGGAGGCAGGGCTAGGGGACCAAAGCGCGTCGCATGGCTCCCTGGAATGCGCTCTGGTCCGCCCCAAGCCTAAGCAGCCCAGCCAGTTAGGACTCCCTAGGACATTAGATAATGCCTCCTTTCATCCCTATTGCGCCCTGGCTGCGCATTACCGCTGCATGATTGGCGGAGATGCTGGCCAGGATCCCCCGAAGACAGTCCGCCCGGCTGGATCGCCTTGCAGTGTTCGAGGTGGTTTGGTTGGTGGTGTGGTTGGGCCCAGTGGGGGTGGTGACAGCCAGTCCAGCACACTGCTGTGGGGGGAGGGGGGGGTGGGAGAAGGTGGTGGCTGGCTTGGGTCCGCACTCCAATTGGAGGGCCCTGGCGACAGCCTCTGTCTCTGGTGGAGGGAGATAGTGGTGTTGAATTCCGGTGGTGTGGCCGGAGGGCCGGATGGTAACCCCACCAGCCATATTACATCCTCCTACTCTGAACCTGGGCCCTCGGCTCTGCTTGTCTCCCCCCCCCCCACTGAACCCAGAACTCCTTGTTGCTGAAAAAGAGAAAAGAAAGTTATATGTCATTAGTGTGATGAATAATATATCATTTTGTGTGCATTCCTAACTATCTGACATCTAGGCTTGTACCTGGATGATATTCCTAATTGCAACTCAGATTAGCTATAATTTGCTAGATGTGATCTATTATTTGGCTTTTGGTCTTGTTCGTTCTTGTCCTCTAACGCTATCTTGATTCCGGCTGCAGTCTGTAACTGCATAGGCTGCAGTGGGCACACCAATACATGGACTATCTATTGGTTGATTACTGTTGTTGTGCCCAGGAATGACAGTGATTTGTCAGCTTCATGGATTTAATGATGCATCCATCTATCCCTTGTTAATTCCATGGAGCTGACACGTCAGTGTCCTAGTTGGATATCATGTACATGTGTAGTGTGTGTGATGTACATGTGGTGTCATGTTGGTGTATGTGATATTAACCTGACATGGAGGCTGGGTCCTGCTGGGCCACCAGGCCTGAAGCTCCAGCGGCGGGAACCTGTCTCAGAAGGTCCCTGGTGACCCTCTCCCACTCATTATAGGTCACAGTCTGGTCCTTGTCCTCCTCAGCCATCATCCTCCTCACCTTGGCCCTGATGTTGTTGAACCGGTGCTAGATAGACCTCACTTCCCTTGGCACTGTGCCTACTGCTGTCACCTCAGCCGCTACCTCCTTCCATGCTTGAGCCCTAGGCCATGGCCTAATTTCCCTCCCCGGCAAGACTCATGGGGTGGCCATGGATAGCACCAAGGAAGACCACATTCTCCCAGTGCAAGTAATTGTGGGCCCTGTGCTTGCCCTTAGCCTCTTGCCCTCCCAACTGTGGACGGAGATCCTTGCCTCCCTGACCTGACCCGAGGCCTGTCCCTCCCCCAAACTACCACCCCCTGGGATCAGGCCCCTTCCCCTCTGTCCCTCTTCTAAGTGTCCATGGTGCTAGGGCCACCCTGCCACCACCCACCTCCTCCTCTACACTTCCCTCCTCCTCCTGCTCCTTGGCTACCTCCTTCTCCACCACCTCCTCCTCCTCCTGCTCCTCCGCCACCTCCTCTCTCTCCTCAAACTCCTCCTCCTCTCCACCACTACGCCATGGGCCACTTCTCTCTCCTCTCCCTCCTCTACTATTCTCCTCCTCTCTACCTCTCCACTTCTCTCCCCTCCACTCTCCTCCCTCCATAATAATCCCAAAAATAAAATACGGATAAATCAAAGTTTGGCTGTATATGTATGATGGATAAAAAAGTGTGTAATATGTGTAATTAATACCTGTTGGGAGATGGGGTGTGGGAGATGGGATGGGGTGGGGGGGTAAGGAGTGACCTAGCTTTATGTGTGTCTGTGTGTGTTATTTAAATGAGGTGTATTGCAATTATGTGTAAACTGTAAATTTCTGTAATCAAGGATTTAGTTTAAAATAGTAAATGGTATAATAGAAATAAACAAAACCACAAATTACTTCTCTCCAAACTCTCCTACTGTCTCTCTAACTCGAACCAACCACCAACTCCGGGACCTGCGTGCTACTTCGTCAGAAAATACAACACAGTCAACGCATGGGCGGGTGGAACGCAAATTTATAATCTCCCTCTGTCAATCATCTGCAGCTAGACTGTTTTCTATTGGCTGAGAGGATGTGTCGCACTACTTTATACCGCAATTGGATCATAACGGCCGATCGCATCTCAGCCAGCCCCTTAACAGTTTACGGCTGATAGAGTTGCAAGCTTACAATTGAATGGAGGCCTAAGTCTTCAGAAGACTAAGAAATTCAAGAGAGCAATAAAGGATACCAGGAGATTCCAGGAGACAAAGTATGGAGGATATGATTACCCTCCAGGAAGGCAGTATGCCTAGCACTGGCCTAGTTACTTATCTTTAGGGAGAGGCTAAATGTATGGCGTACTCTGAATAGGAGCTAGGTTTTAATTATTTTCTTAAAGGTCAACTATAGTCCAGGGGAATCTTAACATGAGTAGCTGTGTTGGTCAAGAGTATAAAATATTATTTAGAAAATATCCTAGCTTTTGAAATTCAATATTCCATTTGGTTTGGCTTCAGCATTTTCTGCTAGCTCTGAGCTTGATGGGCTGTAATTTTGGAATAAATAACTGTGGAGAAAGGAGTGAAAGAATTAGACACCCACTCCATCACTATCCTTCTCCAAAAGCAGGAAATTGCAACGAGTGATGCAAGCCCAGCTCTAGTCAAAATGTAAACACCTCTCTCATACAGACAACCTTTACCAAAGTATCCTGGGTTCTATACTTTGCACTTTATTTATAGCTATGGGATAATAATCACATGTTTTGTTATTATACTATTGTCTAGAGATTACCTATATTAGCCATATGGTTCACATGCTATGCACTATATATTTTTGTTTGATATTGAAAAATATTTGTATAGGTGAATTACATTGCATTTTGCACTTTTTTGATATATCAGAAGCACTTTTCATTGTTTGTACTTTACTATATTGACATCATGATATTTTCTTATAAGAGTATATTGCTATAATCTATTCAGTTCTTGACATTGAAATTCTGTATAAATTGACATAAATGTTATATTTTCCTTTGCTTTGGAAAATATTTTGAAATTGTTTACTGTCTATTCATTTGGGGAATATACTTATTTTAGAGCTTTATACAACAATATTTTTTTTTTTTTTTTAAATGGCAATAATAATTTATTTTCTTGATTGATCTACTTCAATGTAGTATGTGTGATTATTATAATAAAGTGGCATTAAGATCTGATTGGATCTACGAAGTTTCATTAGTAAGCTCCTGCTTTTCAGCCTCAAGTCTACACAAAGCAGTATGATCAGTTGGTCTTTGGGTACGACTTTTTCACAGTGCATAAGAGCGGTTGTCGAGTCTCTGCCATATTATGAACCAATCAGCACCATTCTTGTCACGTGACACTTATCATCTCTGCTATAAAATATTGAATATATATTTGAATTTGGATGTACGCATACAAAAGTTCTGCACAATCGCTTTCCCCAAAACCAGGCTAGCCCACTACAAGCCAAACCATTTGTGTCTGCTCCAGTTGCACTTAGAATTTCTCTGTCTGCATTTGTTGCCTAACTATTAATTCAAGTAGCACCCACATCCTGACAAGGCTCAGAGTTTTTGACAGCAAAAATGAAATGAAAGTAATTTAAGTTGTAGGTATACTTTTTTATTGTTTTGGGGGAAATTCTTCAAAAAGCAATAAACTGATCTCACATTGCTTCAATCTTTTCTCTTTTTTCTATTTATTTAAACCTTTAATTGCACATATTATCTGAACTAAAAGCATTATTGTATTTTTCTGTCTTTAGTGTTTTCTGATATAATTTACTATCATTTTGTAATTTATAGCACTTTGATTCTTTTCTCATAAAATTCTATATATGTACATTATTATAACCTTAAAGGAAATATCAATGGTTCCAAACACTATACAGTTCATATCCATAGGCAATGAAAAAATGTATTAGTACTAATTAAAATAATGATGGAACATGTATATCATATGAAACCCACAGAATGGGCGCTGCAACAATTTTCTTGGGAGATCCCAATGTTATTTTGAAAAAGAAATCACAACTTTGATTCTCTCTCCATACATCTACTGATCGTTTGGCTTGACCGATTGAATCCATGACCCTGATCTTACCCCTCAAACCTCTCTTCATGCTCAGCCCAACATTGGATAAAGGGTCGATCTACAAATATAAATAAGGAAATTAACTTTTTTTTTACCTTTCTTTACTTTTGAGAAGTCCCTTTAATGATTCATTTGAGCTACACAAGCTTATTAAAAAACTTTGTTTACATTTGTATCCAGAATAGTAGTAGAAAAGAGATGCGATGAAGCCTTGAGACGCATGAGGGGAAATATAGTAATATAGCTTTACGGTGGAGGCAGTTTCAGTGATGGTTACTTTTCCACCCCGTGAAGCCAACTGAATCTAGGACTATGTGCTTTGTTTTTGATTAGTATATCCAGTTGGCGCCGTATTGATTTCTAAACTCTGAATGATTGACTTTTGAGTAAGATATAGAAGTAGGATGACTACTCTATAGTGTACTCTATATAATGTCACTCTATAGATCCCTAATCAGGCCTCACGTAGATACTGTGTTCAGTTTTGGAGACCGTGTCTTCAAAAGGACATTAATAAATTAGAGACAATTCAATGGAGGGTGACTGAAATGGCATACAGCCTACAAGCTAGATCTAATAAGGAAAGGCGTCATGAGATTACTTTTATAGCTTAGAGGGCAGAAGGGAGAGCTTAAAATAAATCAAAGGATGTAATAAAAGTTCAGGAGGGAAGCATCTTCCAAAAAGAGGGAACAAGAGGTCATGATTTGAAATTGGAAGGTGGAAGATCAGTACGAAAGTCTTAAAAACAGAATGGGTAGTAGATAAATGGAAACTCCTTCCAGTCAAAATAGTATGGTCAAATATACTTAGGGAATTTAATTGTGCCAAGCATAAACATAAGACTATTCTGAGGCTTAACCAAGCCACACTTTAGGCAGACAAAATGGGCAGACTAGATTGGCCTTTTTGGTTCTTATTTGCTATTAAATCTATGTTTCTATGATAGAATTAATTTTCTTTAGTATCACCGGACCTTTGAGTCTCACGCACGACTTGGCCGTCAGCTATAATAGTGAGTAATTGTCGTGTCACAGTTATGGATTTTATGATCTTCTCCCTTAGTATAAATATTTCTGATATTTGAGAACTGAAGAGTGTAGCCATGAAGGTTATATCCAGACTTAAAAATGAAATTGATCGAATATATGATCTAACCAAATGTCTTAATGCTGGAATGCACAGTTGAGTATATGTTTCAGTTTGTACTATTACTTCTTCTTTCATACACACACAGTCACTTATGGTAAAGGTGTGAAGACTGACACAGGTGGGAAGACTGAACTTGTCAGGATCCAGTATATGGCCCCTTATAGAAAATACCAAGGTCCACAGCTGGCGGTCATGACTGGCAACAGACATACAGGATACAGAGACAACCATATGGCAGAGAGTAGGAATCCAAGGATAGGCAAATCAAACAGAAGTAGTGACAGATACACAATGCAACACCTACAGGCCAATTAACTGGCAACACAAAGATGCAGTAGCCTCCTTGTAAGAGGATGTCCATAGAGGAGGTAGAAAAGTGCAGTTGTTGCATGTTAATTCTCCTGAAAACCAGTGACCCAAAACTGGATGTCTCTTATGAGTCGTAATAATTGTCATGTTGCATACTCCTCGGACATGTGAAATGGCTGATTCCTGGCACAGAATATAGAGATTACATATTCTACTTGATGGAAACTCGTCAGTGCCTTTTTACCTTGCATATCATGAATATTTTGTAAACCAATACCCATCTGCAATTATTTAATAATTTGATAGTTTAGCAAGGGCTTCTTTCCAAAATCACTTCTTTGTGTCTTTTACCCACCTAGGAAGAACATTCTTGGTCTTGATGGACCTATAGTAAAAAAGTAAAACCAATGGTTACAACCAATGTTCATAACCAATGAGTCTGTAATCAAATGTGACTGAAAAAAATGACATAAAGTGGTTTTCACACCCACAGCTTCCTTTGGTGTCATTTAACCTCTTGTCAATTATTATCTTTGAATTTCAAAGGCATATGTGTTACAGGAAGATGTTTAGGTTCTAGAGGTGTAATCTGGCTTGAAAAGAAAAAAAAGGAGACGTAATTATAATACAGACATGAGTGCAAGTTTGTAAGGTTTCATATGTTCTTTGCAGATAACATCATATAATTCCTATAAAATATAGACTTCTTGTAGAAATCAAAGGCAAGACCTATAACTTCTATATATACATTTGAACGTCTGCAGTGCAGTGGCTTATTTTTAGACACAACTTTCCTTTACAAATTGTGTGTTGATAGAGAGGCTTCAGAGAAAAAAATCAATATCTGTTTGTGACATGCTGCTTAATGCAATATCATCTGTAGGTATCTTTGATTGTAGAACATTCTTAATATTATCACACCAGGTGGCTATAGTCTTAGAAGACAAGCTAATTCTAAGGTGGGCTTTAGACATGGTGCTACGGAAGATAAATTACATTGGAAGACATCTGATTGTTACAACATGTGACGGTGACCCTAGTGTTTCATCACAAAAATGTAATCCCTTTATATACACTATAAAAAGATGTGACAGCACAGAGACAGAACTTAAAATACAATGTTATGTCTAATTACACAGTATACTAATACAATAATTATACATGAATAAACAGTATATTTATTACAGTTATTAACCATCAAAATACAAAATTGTACACATTAGTTACAGTTACATAGTTGAGGAATAGTTGGATGTCCAGGTGAATAACATGGTATAGCTAAGCTAGCTGATTTCCAGAGAAAGATAAAGAGCTGTTCCTTTGTCTTAAGCTGTCCTCATTTCTTTAATGGCATCACTTTCTTTCTTGTTGTTTCTTTGTAGGGAACTTGTTGGGTGGCAGCAAATCATAACAGGAGCTAAAAAGTCCACGTAAGGTAGAGTCCTACCTTATATGACTCTTCCATTCCCTGCTCACAAAAAAGTCAGTGGACACCCCTTTAATAATTGTATGAAGTTTTAAACCTCGTCATGACTTGATGGTGACACATTTACTAATAGGATTGTATACCTATTAGCTAATCTAGATGATATAAATGATACTTCTTGTTACAGGAATATATAATGTTTAAAAAATGGCGTCAGTTATTATTTATTCTTGCTTTTTGAACATACATTCAAACTGGAATCTCTTATTTGACTAATTAATTTTCCTTGTATACTCAAATTGGTTCGTTTTTGGATGATAAGGGACTCAGAAACCCAGTTGTGGCAGTACTATAATCTGCAAAACTACAATGTATTGTAAGTAGCAAAAAGAAAATCTAAGATCAGAATCCAACTGTGAAAATCAGTAGCTGTAACTGAACTTGTGATCCATATTATTTAGTTAGCCTCTTAATAAGAGTTATGTGGGGGCTATACCAGATATACTGTACCATTTGTTGCTGAATAGCTTGGCTGTATAATCAGCATCAGGCCATTCTACTACAAATGCTAGACCTCGCTATGTTGGACCACTGTTGAAAAAGAGTGATGCAGAATAAGGTAAATTATTTTTACATAAAACTTCATAATTCTCTCAAACACAGCGGAATTAATTTTCCAATGGAATGAATTATGCAGGCCAGATATCATGGAGCGTGCTCTGTAGGGGGTTTATAGATACAATACCATAAACCTGCTTTTGGAGTGAGTATTCTACTGACCTGAATAATTAATTCCATCTGAGTTGATTATGTTTGTCTGCATAATATTGTGCAGATGACAATAAGGGACGGAGGGGAGGAGTGTAACAGTAACTATGATGAGTGGTAAGTGCGTTAGAAATATTTGTATAAAACAACAAACCATTTGGACTTTAAGAATGACATATATTTATGATGCACAGTGTCTAACACACACATAATTGTACCTCAATTTCAGTATAATATGATCTCTTGTTCTAGAATTTTCTTGATTCAGAAACGAGTCTCCCTCCTGCACTTTGTGGAATTCATTTGTCTCTTTGGAAATTTATCTTTGCTGGCCAGACATAATAAAAAAACATTGAAATGTCTTATTAATATTATGCTGTCATTAAAAACCTGAATTTGTAATGGGCAAAATATCTTACTATTTGTAGTTATTGTACTATTTCACTTCAGGAGTAATAATAGTTCAAACTGTCTGATAAAGTACAATATTAACAAATAATACTGCAGTTTGTCAAACTAATTTGTCCCAGTTCCTTTTCTTTCATTCCTACTTGCTTCTTATGAGCACAAACAGGTCAATGTAGTGTCAATGAAGAGAACATATAGGGAGAAGGACAATAGTACAGTATAATATACACACGCTCTATTAAGTATACCAGCAGCTTACTTTTGTGGGATCTCATTGGACTTGATTGTACGTTCAAACAACTGATGTTTTATTACAATCTGACAATTGGCTTGGAGTCTGTAGGACACTGAAAACCTCTCCCCCATTTCATCTTTCCAATCCCAGCTGATTCCATCACCAGAGACAGAACATTTGAATAATGGACGCTACATATTGATAACAACCTGCCTGATGGGATTATCTAGCTGTGAACAGGAATTTCAAATGAAGTAAGTGAGTTAACTAGTTTAGAAGGAAACTTTTAATGTATTTAAATTTGTAATGTTATTACCAGCTCACCCTGGGATAGGATTAACTCCCACACCTCCCAGATTGGCATGAGTTATTACAGGGGCCTGATTTAGTTAACTGGTTAAGGATCGTTAATTTAATCATGCATGTCGGTTGAATTAAAGTTGAATGTTCCAACTTTTCATAATAAAGACACGCTCTTCTAGGGAACATAAGCAATGTTTTCTCTATTTTATTTAGAGGGTATAACCTCTATTTGTTATTTTTAACCATTTAATCCTTATTCTGCATCCTGATGATCCTGGAATAGAATCCAATCACAGAGCAGCCCATCCATTCACAGTCAAGGGAGGATTCCTTTAGCCAAGGTAAGAGGATACTGGAACTGAGTTAGACCCCCTCCCCTGGGTTGTGACAAGCTGGTGGCAGCGGTGGGATCTTGAAGCAGGATCCAGCAGTTGCAGGATGGACTACAGTGATTTCTCCCTGCTGGGATCTTTCAGAGGTTTGAAGGAAATCTGGAAGCACAGCGGCAATGTCACCAGCGGCCCGCTGGACAAGCATTGCCCCTGGATGCTGAGGTCTCTATAGAATGCCAAAATAGACTGCCAAGTAAAAATTCTTCTGGATCAGGGGATAGCCTCCCTGGGACTCCAGCAGGGTGAGAATCTGGTGTGGGAGGAGGTCACCCTGGAAGAGCTGTATGATGACCTGATGATGCCTGCTACTGCATCCTGGTGACACTCCTACATCAGGCTGGAGCTGATGGAAGGGCTCTGGGGGATCCTGCAGGGTAATCCAGATTGCAGCATCAGAACAGCCAGGCACTGAGCGATCTCGTCTGATTGACGCCATTGAGAACTGGAACTCGTTTCAGGGACAGAAGAGCCGGCGATGCTTGAACCTTTGAAACAAGAAATACAAGTGGTAGAGGAATACGTGGACATACTGGAGGAGACAGCCCTGGATGGAGTAAGTATAGACTGCTGGCTTTCCTTGCCAATCGAAGGAAACAAATTAGAAGATTCCTGAGAGACAGCTTTCTATAACCAGGGCCGAATTGGAAGGGCCTCTGGCAGCTAATCATGGCCCAGGAGCAGGGGCAGCTGACATGGCCCAGGAGCAGGGGCAGCTGAGCAACTCCCTTCAGTGGCAAGGCCAGAGGAAGACCTCAAGGAAGACCACTACTAGAAAGGCGGCAGCTGGAGCAGGGGTCCAGAGGCTTGACAGGAAGCCAAGTTGGCCAGATGGCCAGGGGTTAAGGAGAAGCCGATCCCAACAAGCAGACATCAGCAGTTGTAGCTGGGGAGGGAATCCAGCACCAAAGCATTCATTCCCTTCCTGTAAGAGAACAGCTACTGCTGAGTGGTCATGACACTTGTGGGGAAGCAGCTGCCGAGCAGCTCTTCCCCCCAACCTGATGACCATTATCCATAGGAGGGGAGAGAGGAGGCAGTCATGTTTGAAGCAAGGAGGCCAGATAATGAGACCTCCAGTACCTTCAAGGAGCTGATGCCACCAGCAAAAGGTGGCAAACAAGAGGAGATGAGATGGAGAGCCTCCTGCCAAAAGTGATCAGGAAGGCAAGACTGTCTGCCCTGCATCCAAGACCATCACAGAACCTGAGGGAGAGCGCCAACAAGTAGCCAAAAGCAGGAAGACAAGACAGTTTACCCTGGGGAAGAGACCAGCGACAGTGCAGTTTCTCTCAATCAGTGCTACTGCTACTGCTGCCAACAGGGCACAGCGATTCAGCCTGGAGGAGAACAGGGAAAGGAGCAACCTCCCAGATGTCTCATAGGTGCCCTTCTGCTTCTCCTGGCTTACTCTCATGGGATGCCACCTAACTACAATTGAACTGCAAGATATTCCCCCCTGCAGTCCAGGGAACTCCTTGATTCAGCCAGGAAGAGGCCTTGCATTGGCCTTGGTTTGGTTTTCCCTTGGCAGACATGTAAAATCATCTTGTCTGTCACTGTCAAGACTCGTGGGAGTGTTAATGCTTTTGGACAATTATGAGAGTGGAGTAATTTTGAAAATTGTCTTAGAGCCTGCTAATCGGTACTGAAAACGTAGCCAGCAGGATTCTGGAACTTAATTGGACGCCCTCCCCTGGATTGTGACATACAAGTAAGTGCTTGTATAATTTTAATAAAGTGTGTGTATATTATATTGCACTATTGGTCTGTGGACCCTTCTTTCCCCTATAGGTTATCTCCATAAATATTACAGTGACCTGTTGGTGCTTATAAGAAGACAGGTGCCAAGGTTAGAAATGGGAAGAAATGGAATTTACATGATAAGATTAAAAGTGAGCGCATAACCTTTTATTATTAAACTAGCGAATTGCCCATCAAAAATAATGGAGCCATGGCCATGCTGTTTGCCACACAATGTTTAGGCTTTTGCTCCTCTGAGCACCTTAGGCGCTCATCACGAGCCCCGTGCTGAGCGCCTTTGGCTCATTGTGAGTCTCTCCCCTTGTGTACTTCAACTTTCCTGCTTTGCAATGATCACCTTCTGCGCGCATCGCGAGCCCCATGATGAGCACCTTTGGCGCTCATTGTGGGGCACGCAATGAGTGCCTTTGGCGCTCATTGCAAGCCTCTCCCACTCGCGTTGCTCATCGCTAACCCTGAGATGAGCTCCTTTGGCGATCATCGTGTGGCTTGCAATGAGCACCTTCGGTGCTCATTGCAAACCTTTCCTACTGTATTTTTCTTGTTTTTTGTGTTTTTTGAGTTACGCGCTACGTGCTTCAACGGCTGGCCTCGCTTTGCGAGGCTCGCAGAGGAGCGCTTTTGGCGCTCATCTCGCATGTGTGACGGCAGCTCTGGCTGCAATGAGCGCCTTCGACGCTCATTGCAGCCTATGTGGTGCAAGGCTGCTTTAGTGCTGGGCGGCTGCTTTGCCACTCTTAGCAAGGCTTGCATGTGTGACGGCGCCGCTGGTGCTCATTGCAGGAAGTTGAACGCCTCGCAATTTTTTTAAAGTTCCAATTACGGTAGTTAGTAAGAAAACATTACATATTGGTTATTATTAATAGCTTTTAGAATGTAAAAAGTTGCTCTGTGTAATAATATGCTTTCATGCGGTTTTTGGGCAAGCTTCAGTTCATACTATTGCCATTTTCTTATATTATAAACTCACAAACACGACTACTTCTCTACTGTAAAGAGATCTTGAGTGCTGCCATCTAGTGGTCTCAGATTGCAGTTCACACAGCCAGATGCCTCACTAAACATAATCTATTCATACTGTAGAAGACATGAATTCTATCAGTTTTTTTCTATCTGTACATACAAGATGCAGAAACTTTAGGCAGCCGGATAAAACCAGGGACCTTAAATCTTCCTCCACCTGGACCAAATCTTTATACATGGAGAATCAACCAAAAACTCAGTCCTTTGCTCAGAGTGCCTTTTTCAGTTATGACTTTATGTCTACAATTTACCCGTTTTATTTAGTTTGTTCAGTCCTTCTCTGTAGTTGAAGAAATTGTAATTGAGACTCTTCATAATGCTTAGAAAGACTAGAAGGCAGAGGCCAAAAATATTAATCAATTCTTTCTCATCTTGGAGAAAAGGTTCAGGTTTCAACCTGCAAAAAAACGAGTTATATCTACGTCAGGTCAAGATTTCCATTTAATGCAGGCACTAGTGTCATACTAGTGGTTTTTAAACAGGAGGTGGACCAAGGGGACAACGGTAGAGATTATAGACTGCCCTTGCATCGAGGTCAAGGTGCAGTTAGCTGGATAATAGTCATAATCCAAATACAAGCTTGTGTTGGCTGCAAATATGGCTACAGAAGGTTGTAGACAAGACGCCGGAACTGGCAACAACCTAGGAGTTTATTAAGACAATCTAGGTAAGGCATGGTCACGCGACCAGGTAATCAATCCAGGGGTGTGTTTCTGCCAAGGCTCATGAGGCCTAGGCCTAGGGCAGTGCATTTTCAGGGGGCAGCAGACTGTCTGAAGATCAAGTGCATTATGTTGAAATATATTTATATATGCACGTGTCTAGGCAGTGTTATTTCTGTCTGTAAGAGTACTTGACACTTTCTGAAATACCATATACAGTAAAACCCCCGTTATCTGGCACCCACGGGGATTCCCTATTGCCGGATAACTGTAGTTGCCGGCTAATTGGGAGTCCCCTAATTTAAGGGTCCAAACGACCCTTAAACCCCCCCCCCCCCCAACCCCTCAAAATGCCTTTTTTTATTAGCATCTAAACTGAGCCATTTGGGGCCCAGAAAAACAATTATAAAAAAGTTAGCGTTTTTTTTTGCCGTCTCGAACTGCCGGATAGCGGCAGTTATGCTGGTTTAGCGGGAGTTTTTGGAAAATGGGGAATTGATGCCGGTGCCGGTTGCTTGCAAGTCCCGTTTAGTTGAGTGCCGGACAACCGGGATTCGACTATATATATATACATATACAGTATATATATATATATATATATATATATATATATATACATATAAAAACATATAGAAAGGAGGACCAGCAAGTGGGGAGCGAGTACGCACACATCTAAATCTGCTATGGAATAATAAAAACCTAAATACGCCCATGAATCAATCATAATCAAAGAAGCACATCCTCAGTACATTAGCACTTAATTGGGAAAGGTTTGTTCTGACGCTCTTCTGACACCATTTAGTAGGTTCTTCGTTCATGCCCCAATTAACACTGACTGCATCAACAGAGCACGTCATTCTGATTTGATGGTCAAGGGTAACAGAAAGGATGCAACTTAAAAATGGATGCAAAAGATGGTGCCCAGAAATGATAATGATAGGTGGACAGACCTATTTAACTTGATTTGAGACAAGTTTATACAGTTTTTAACATGGTGAAGACATTCTGTAAAAATACTTTTATTTGTTTATCTCTTTGTCCATTTGACTGTGCCCACAAGGATCGACAAATTAACACATTACATGATTCACCATAGAAGATTGCAGAGTCAGAGGAAGTGTCTATGTGCCTAAAGGCAGGAAACACGTCTAATAGTTCCATCTTGGACACCTCATAGCGTCATGGGTACTACAGTCAATGTTAAAGTGTATAAATAAAGTTTATTTGATTTTACCAGAACCTAAGGTCTAAGCATTCCATTAAAACAGATTTGGGGATGTGAAATGCGCTGGAGGAGGGTGCGGCCAGAATGAGAGAAGGTCCAAGCAGAAGAGCGTGAGCAACAGGTAATAATAGTCCTTCCCTTGTAAAATAATGAGATTTGAATAAGTCAGATTAAAATCACTGGCATGTATACACACATAAACTTAAGATCTGAGATATAGAAAGGAGGGCCACCAAGTGGGGAGTTAGTGCACACAAATCTGAATCACCTATGGGGTTTCCAACTTCTCCCTGATTGGCTGTTAATACCACTGCTTAGCCAGTCAGAGCACTGCCGACGTAGGTTACCTCCCCATAGGCCTGACTCCTAGGGTGAGCAATTCAAACCCCATTTTGCTCGCTACCTCCTGTTTGTAGGTGCTGGTCCTATTGGCTGTTCCTCAGCCAGGCAGGACATTTCAAGTTGCTTAATCCCCGGATATGTCTAATGCTTAACTGAAGCCATTGTTCTTTACCCTTCATATACTCTGTGAGATCCCAAATAGAGTGTGCTCTTTTCAGGGAACATAATATATGGTCTCTCTCCTCTATTTTGTTATTTTTATCCTGTGTTCATGATTTCTTCCATTTGATGATCCTGATATGACTGATGGGCACCGAGAAGCCCATCTACTCCAAGGTCCAGAGGATGGATTCCTGTAGCTGAAGGTAGAAAATTCTGGAGCTGGACAGACCCCCCTCCCCTGGATCTTGACAGGGGTGAACATTTAAAGTAGAGTAAAACAATGTAAAATAATCAAACATTAACTAAACTACAACCAAAGCATCTTTGAATTCCCCTCCAATCAGCCAATCAGAAATAGGCCTACATTGGCAGGCCTGTAATTGGTCAGCAATGAACCAATCAGTGGGCAGTTACCAACATGGTTTGAGCTACCCTTGAATGGATGCACCTATTAGAGGAGGGCCGACATTGGTGCTTCTCCTATTGACTTGTGATGGTGACAGATCGACCAATCAAGGAAGGGCCGATAGACCTTGGAAATTAGATTAGTCCAATTAGGGCAAGGCCTACCAAGTTGTATGTTTACAATTGGAGGAAGGTGCAATATAAATTGGATTGTGTGGGTGACTTTAGGGTAAAATAGAGTAAGGAATTAGCAGGTTGTCCTTCCGTCTACCATGTGCTAGGTGTTGCTGCTAGGTGTTGCAGAGTTACGCCAAAGGACTATAGCTGTTTCGAGGCTTTCCCATGGGTCACCTCCATTTAGGGTCCTGGCCAATTAGCCCATTGCTGGCAACTCCCCCGTATTTTAAATTAGTCACTAGTTAAAAAGCCTACTGCCAAATGCAGATTTTTTAATAAGCATATTATAAATATGAGACTACAGTGGTAATTTTATACCAAATGCTGTGACATATGTAAGAGTTGTACAGCTTAGAGAAGAGAAGGGATTGGGAGGATATGATAGTTACCTCCAAATATATTAAATGATTTAATACCATTCGAGAGGAAAGTATCACCCTTTGCTGTAATACCTGAACCAATAATTAGTAAGTAAATATTGATGAGGGCCTTAATGAATAGGGTAGATATTGTAAAGCTTGCATCTATACTGGCACAAGAATAGCATTTATGGACAGACTTGCAGGTATACAGACTGCCCACCAGGTGGAGACATTGAAATCCAAATAAGCTGACATTATTGTTCTGGTTCTCATTTATATACTGAAAGTGAGCTTTTCGGAGACAGGGGTTAAACAAATATACTGAGTAAAACCATTGACACGCTGATATATACTAACACTCTCACACAATAATCCATACACAGATTCACTGACAACCACAAACTAATGTATATACTAATACCCACACACAAATACACACAGATAAATGGATAAATATACACTAATATAAATACTGATGCACACACTGATATACACAAATATACACACACAAACAGATTGATACACACAGCTCACACCCATATACACAAACCTTTATATACACAAAAGCATTCTGATACACACATAAGGACAAATAAAATAATAAAACACATACATTGATACGTACTGACACATGCACACATTAATATACACACATATACAAACATTTATATACACAATAGCATTCTAATACACACACATAAGGACAAATAAAATAATAAAACACACACATTGATACGTACTGATACATGCACACATTAATATACACACATATACAAACCTTTATATACACTATAGCATTCTGATACACACATAAGGACAAATAAAATAATAAAACACATACATTGATACGTACTGATACATGCACACATTAATATACACACATATACAAACCTTTATATACACTATAGCATTCTGATACACACATAAGGACAAATAAAATAATAAAACACATACATTGACACGTACTGATACATGCACACAATATACACACATATACAAACATTTATATACACAATAGCATTCTAATACACACATAAGGACAAATAAAATGATAAAACACACACATTGATACGTACTGATACATGCACACATTAATATACACGCATATACAAACCTTTATATACACAATAGCATTCAAATACACACACATAAGACAAATAAAATGATAAAACACACACATTGATACGTACTGATACATGCACACATTAATATACACACACACATACAATCACTGGTACACCAACACTAATGCACATACTAATATACAGTACACACATACACACTGGTGTATACCCAACTCTGCTGATACATACATCAATATACCCACAGACACATTGGTATACAAAATATACAGTGATACACAAGCCAACTAATGCAAACACCAGGAATTAGCAGCTGAGTAGAACACACATAAACTGACACAGATATACACATCTGGATACACTCCTGTACACACAGAAATACTCTGATACATACACAAATGCAAACATGAACACACTGGTAGATTGCATTGGTAGACACATAAATATGCACAAATACAGACATTTACAGTAAAAGACTCATTAATATATGCACACTGATATGCATACATATATAGGGCCTCATTCAATTGCGATTTGGCCAATTGAATATATTCAATATATTTTTTTTACAGAAGTTTTTAGTTAGTGAAGACCTTGCTTTTGGATAGAAGATCACCAACTAAAAACTTCTGTAAAAAAATATGCTGTGTGCTTATATAGAGCCCTATTCCATTGGCCAAATCATATTTGAATGAGGCCCTTACACTACACGGTCACACTAATATGCACGGAGATTAACTGATGGACATGCTATTATACAAATATATGTTGGTATACAAACTAGTGTACTCTTACTCACACTGATACTAATATATGCACAGTCACCAATACATACAGTACTTTAAAACTAATAATAAGTCCTTTATCTATTGATTACTAAAATAAAAATTTAAAATTAAATTTTCCTTCAGTAAATGTAGTAAACGACAGTAACTAGATTAATTAGGCAAATTACTCATAGGGGTCTGAGCATGCCTATCCTTTCATTTGCACATGGTTGAGTGGGTCAGAAAGGCTGATTGACGGGTACAAAATAAAATTTTCAATGAACATTTAATGTAGGGAATTACATTTGTTTAACCTCCATTCATCTGCTAAGGTATTTGTTATTGCTCCTTCAACAATTGCAATCTCTGCTGTATCACTTTAAGTCCAGTGGGCCAAAAATCCAGAGGAGCAGTCTGAGGTCACACAGAAGATGTCAACTAAGATTTGCACAAACCACTTCAAGAGTACTTTGCAGCGACAGAACAGAATGTCATCTATGAATATAATAAGAAACAATAATAACAAATGGAGAACCAAACGGCAGTGCCTACTTACAGATGTTCATTTAATTATATTTCTAACTAAAGTTAGAGGCCACAGTATCATTATTATTGATTAGAAAAGGAGAAATAAGGTCAACAGAGAATAGGTCATCCTTTGAGTTTAGAAGAACAAAGATTGCACCTTAAAGAGGAGATTCATCACAGTAAGGCTGTGGAACTTTCTACCAAAGGAGGTTGTGACAGCAGTATCAATAGATAACTTTAAAAAAGAGGGTTGGATTTATTTTTGAACAAAAATGGCATTCATAGATATCTTGGATAACTAGAGAAGGAGGGGTATTGCCGATTGCCTGCATTTGTGGTCAGGAATGATTTATCCCCATATGAGACAATTGGCAATGCTTCATTGTTTTTTTTTTAGTTGAATTAGCAATTAATCCAGATATTACAAGGGTCAGGGGAAATCTAAAAAGGTTGAACTAGATGAACTAAACTAATAATACAGGTTATCTAATCTAAGGATTTGGAAGACTGAGAATTTATATTAAATGTAATAATGCAATGGAGGTCTAGAAGAAAGGGGTTGAAGGTCTGGATTTGGACCCATTTCTGCCTATAGACAACCCCTGGTCTAATGCCTTAAATTCTTGCATTATCAACAAATTCTCTTGATTCCTCAATGTTCCTTGGCACTTTGAGTGTTTCTTCTAAGTGACCACATACTCTGGGAAATGGCTTTGAAGAAACATGGACATCTTTGGCAACAATATAAGAGGAGAACTTTAGTATTAAGAAATTAAGCAGACTGGAGATTATTTTAAGAAAGTGACTGGAAACAAAACAATGCTGATCTGTTTAAGGAATTTGGATCGATCAATGCATATTATTTCAGTAGGATGCTGTGTGTCAGCAGCCTTATTCAGTACCCATCTTGTAACTGAGTAGATGGTCAACATTATTTATCCTGCTGTATGTGAGCTGCTTTGGTTAGATAACCATTTTGTGTGACGCTTGGACCTTCTCCACCGATTACACTCATGAAGCCCAAGAATGTGGCCAAAATAATTAGTTGTGAACTCAATGCAAGGAAAAACAAAAGTGAAAGAGGACGTTTCCAGTGATGTATAAGAGGTGGAGAACCAGTAATATGTCTTCTTACTGCAAAGATGTCTACCAGCGTATATATTATTCAAGAAATTATGTTGTCTTTTTCTGGAATCCATCTGACTGCAGATGATAAAAAAATAACGACTGGTTTGTGATGTTTGCTAAATGCCATCTAGAATAAAGTTCCTCATCTTAAAGAAAGAAGGTTGGAACTGGTGAAAGAAATCATCAAAGCAAGAAACTATGAAGAAACTTAGTACTGAAACTTAAAGGAACACTAAAGAAAGTAATAAAGTGATAGATAGATGGATAGATAGATAGATAGATAGATAGATAGATATAAAGATAGATATATAGATAAATAGATAGATAGATAGATGGATAGATAGATAGATATACATATAGATAGATAGATAGATAGATATAAAGATATAAAGATAGATAGATAGATATAAAGATATAAAGATAGATAGATAGATAGATAGATAGATAGATTGATAGATAGATAGATAGTGATAGATAGATAGATAGATAGATAGATAGATAGATAGATAGATGGGTAGATAGATAGATAGATAGATAGATAGATATACATATAGATAGATAGATAGATAGATAGATAGATAGATAGATAGATAGATAGATAGATAGATAGATGGATGGATGGGTGGATGGATGGATTGATAGATAGACGGATAGATAGATGGATAGATAAATAGATAGATAGATAGATAGATAGATAGACGGATAGATAGATGGATAGATAGATAGATAGATAGATAGAATTGAGATTTCCAACATTGCAAGAGTACAAAGCCTACAACTTGGTAACTTTTGGGACAGCTCTATCTGAGAGATGGGCGCTGGCCGGGAATGTGTGTGACAGGAGACGCTGTGCATACTGACATGTAATCCCACACTTGGGCAGCATCTGTATCCAGATCTCCCACAGACTCCCAGAGATTGCATTTCACGCTGGAGTATCTGCATGCTTCAGGATGTCACCTCCAATATCCGCTGGTTGCCAGTCCCCATCCTCGCTGCAGTTGCCTTTCAATCAGACACACACCCTCTGAACCAACTTCCCAAATCACTTTTATTGTGATGGACAGAGTAATCACCTCTTATATATCTACACATTTATAATCTTCTGAAAAATAAGGGATTGTGCGTAAGTAAGTGAAAGGGTTAAACATATAACAGCCATTAGTTGTACCAATTACTCCTTACAGTGTGCAAAATATAACATAAACAGTTAAATAATCACCTAACACTACTCTCAACCATCAATAGTTATTTTAGGCATGGCTACCTAAGGACTACTTTTGGTTGACAAGACATTTTACAGAATAAGCAGAATTCAAAACTAATATTAAATATAGTAAAACACAGAAACACACAAACATAGATCTAATTGCATAAAAATGCCCATTTAGCCTGTCTGTTCTATCTACCTAAATAAATAGCCTTAAATAAATCTTAGGATAGTCTTATGCGTATCCCATATATACTTACATTTCATAATTTAGTTTGACCTTATCACTTCCACTGGAAGGCCACTCCAACATCTACCACTATTTCTGTAACATAGTCCTTTCACACATTTTTCCTAAATGTTCCACCAGTCAAATCATGTACTCTTGTTCTTGTACTCCTCTATTTCTCATACATATAAGAAATATACATATTTGAAGGCTTCTACCATATCAACTCTCTCCCTTCGATCTTCTGAAGTCCCATATTAATAGTATTCTAGGCCTCACAATGGGACGATTTAGAGAGAGTATGCCCATTTGGTTGAACATTATAAGTCCCTGCCATTATTCTCATTGCAAGTCTAATATAGTATACAGTGTAACAGACATACAGTATATTTAAATTACTATATGCAAATAAGAAAATGAGTCAGTATTAATCAATCAGTACAAGTGGAAAGAATTAGTCAAATATTCAATTAAACTAGACCGACAATTTTTCATTATTTCAGGTTTGTTCCACAACTGATACAATCAATTTTTGCATCAAATACCAGAACAGCCCTGTCCTGTCAAGTTCTGTTTTATGTTTCTATTAATGTTTAATGTTCTTTCTATCTTTTTAAAAACAACTTGTCACAAGATTGGCTTGAAATGGTAATTCAGCATTATTGCATATGAAGTGTCAATTAGAATTATTTTTGTATGGACTTGTCCTACAGACCACATCATCCTTGGAGGCCATACTCTGCATCTTGGCATGGGTTGAGCCACCACTGGGTCATCTGGACCTTCTCTGCCACACCTCAGAGCTACGTACAACACTAGTGAATCAGAGTGTGTCACCAAAGGAGATGGGAATATGGACACTCTAGACTGATTGATGTTCGTGACTTCCCATATAAGTAGACCCTGGACTACAAGCAAGATCTTTATTGTCTAGCTTAGGCCAGTGTGTCCAACAGCTGTGGAACAACCTTAGTATTACATTTTCATAGTGCAGCACACTGGTGGTAATTTTGTCTACGAAGAACAATTTATACCCAGATACTCAAATAAATGGAATAAGACCCATTAAATCTGGGGAGAGTAGCATGGCCTACTGGCCACAAAAGACGTACAATGACTCTTATAATCTTACCAAATATATATTCAGTTACCAGAGGTGAACTTGGCCCAGATTACTCAGCTCTTGGAAGAACTAGCCAAGAGATTCTAGCCAGCCTTTACACATCATTAAGTGTACATGGCTTTCCCTTATTGACCCAAGTGTAAAGTCCATCAGCTCTTATTGATGTAGCACATAAAAGTAAAGAAATTGAGTCTTATAACTCAACCTGCATCGACTCCACATTTATAACACTTTATGTACAGCCAAGAGTGCTCAATATCTGACCTATGATCAACGTGACTTCATAAATAATTGCTCTCTTCTGTCTCCTCTGCTTCACTGAAGAAGGATAATTTAGCTGAATATGCCCAGATCAGTAAGGCAGCCTATATTTGGGCCTCCTGGCCCATGCACATGGATCTGTTTGTGGGTGCTATTCAATGATTGCCTTTTTCTGGTTTCAGTATCAGAGTCTTTATGATCTCTGCTATTGACCTCAACCATTCTCTAATCTTGTGTCCATGTGCCCGATTATTCTGTGTACCTCGTGACGAACCCATTTCCTCTTAAGCAACTACCAGACAACCAGCTTTATCTGTCATACTTCCCATTAAATATAAAGTCAGGTGATTATAATGTCTTGATAATACATCCAGTAAATAAATCTACCAGTACTTTCCTTTTTGGGTTTCCCTGATGCTCCAGTGGTTAGGATTCAGTGCTTTCACCACTGTGACCTGGGCTCAATTTAGTCAGGGAACCACAAAGTCACACCACTCTGAAGGCATACAGGGTTGGGCCTGGTCAGTACTTGGATGGGAGACCGCCTAGGAATACCAGGAGCTGTATGCTGTGGCCCACTGGAGAAGGAACTGGCAACCCACTTCAGTATATCTAGCATGAAAAACAAGTGTATCAGTATGGTGTGTTGCAGTCCATGAGGTCACTGGAGAGTCCTTTTGAAGTAGAATATGATAACTATAAACAACGAAAATAGAAAAATGTCTGATTTGTTAATATATCTATAGGTTACATCGGTATTGATCATATTATAAAAAGTGATTGCAGCTTAGCAACAACGTATGTCAAGTACACATAAGACATGGCACTTGGTGGCATGACAATCCAGCAGCTGAAAATGAAGACAACAATGAGTTGTTTAATGAAGAAGTTGAACCTTTATAACAAAATCAAGGGTCACTTAAAGTATATAGCAGTAAGTACTTATAGAAAAAAGGTAGACACATAACAATTTTGAAAGCAATATTTTTAATAAAAGTTTAGTTTTATGTTTTTCAGGCAAGGTGGGTTTTCCAGTTTCATGGGTGGACCTATAATTGTTAACTAAGTTGATCAAGTTGGTTTTGCAAAGTCCCTCTTCAGTTATAGTGACTTTTGCTTCTATATTCTAGTATACTAGGCTAAAAGAAACCATGGCCCTTTAAAAGTATAAGTTGTATTTTGCATAAAACTAAACTTACAACTTCACAAACATGTGGCTGGTCCATTTTCTCAAAGTACACATCTCTTGTTAAAGAAAAGTTGACAGTCAGAAAATTAATATATTTTTCCCTGCCATCATACTGTTTAGATTCTTCTTTTTACATATATATTGGTATGTACAGTGAAAACCTCAGTTTTGAGTAATATGTACTAATATTGTATCTTCAATCATAACTGTCAGTGAAGATGATATATTCCACAATGCTGTGTGTGACTTATTGTTTTCCAAGGAATTCCAGGCTCAAACAGCTTCTTAAGTGGAAAAATGTTAATGACGACTTGAAGTAGCTTCAGTGTTAAAGTTTTACACAATCATGTAGAGAAAGAACAAAAGGCACCAAAGGATATATTTGCTTAGCATGTCCACTGACCGTGGACTATCCTTAAAGCATGTTGGGAATTTTCATAGATTCATTAATATCTACTTTAATAAATAATGAAAAGCACCTAATCGCAGAAGCAAATGACACATTTAATTTATAATAAATTTATACTGGTGTCCATTTTCCTTTAAGAAACTATGAAATATTCTGTCTAGCTGGGTGTCTAAGTGATCCTCACAAAATTTAGGGAGGGACACAGGGGAGGGAGAGGAGGGGGGAAGAGACACATGGGAGGGGGGAGACACACAGGGGTGGGAGAGGAGGGGGGTAGACACACAGGGAAGGAAGAGGAGGGGGGAGAGACACAGGGGAATGAGATGGGGGAGAGACACAGAGGAGGGGGAGACACAGGGGAGTGAGAGGAGTGGGGGAGACACAAGGGAGTGAGAGGAAGGGGGAGAGACACAAAGAAGTGAGAGGAGGGGGTAGAGACACAGGGGAGGAGGGGGGAGACACATAGGGGAGGGAGAGGAGGGGGGAGCGACTTAGGGGAGGAAGAGGAGGGGGAAGAGACACAGGGGAGGGAAATGGTGGGAACAGACACAAGGGAGGGGAAAAGAGACACAGGGGAGAGACACAGGGAAAGAGACACGGGGGAAAAGAGACACAGGGGAGGGAGAGGGGAGGCAAGAGACACAGGGGAGGGAGAGGTGGGGAAAGAGACTACCTCCTCGTAAGGTCCACAACACAAGCTGGGATCCCTCCCCACGCTCATGATAGGCAGTAACCTTGAAACGGCTGTACGTGGGTAGGATTCCCAGCTTGTGTATAATCCAACCTTGGCTTTGCAAAAAAACTGTGTAATGCAGCGAGCAGAAGATTAAAGGAAGCTGTGTTTAAAATAGTTATGGATTGAAAAGTGAGGCATTTGTAGGCACATTTGCATGTCCCTGCTCAACTTCCCAGAATGCAGTGTAATAACTGTATTTCTCGGAATTCTAAGCAGGAAACAAGTTTTTAACTTGTTTTAGACATTCATATGTGAACACAAATGTACTACATATACTATATATATATATATATATATATATATAAATCTATATATATATATATATATATATATATATATATATATATACAGTATATATATAATATTTGTATATATAATATATGTATATATATATATATATATATATATATATATATATATATATATAGATACTTTCTCTACATAGTACTTAGTCCCTCACAGCACCCACACCTTTTAGCATCCATCCCTACTTTGCACCCAGTCCTTGTAAGCAGCCATCCGCTCTCTGCATCCATCCTCACACAGCACCAAACTGTCCTTTCAGCACCCACTTTATATAGCACCCATCCAAACTTCCTTTGCTGTCACTTTGCAGCCCTTGCTGCCTTACTTTTTTCCTTGATAAACATCCCCAGTGTGCTGAACTGCTCCACACTGCCATCTCTTGAAGCTTCAGTAGAAATGCTCTTTTTGAAACAGGCACATACCCATTTCTGGCCAAGGGACCCCCCCCCCCTTAAAACATTACACAGCACTGCCCTGGTGCACTGCCCCATCTCTGCACCACTGGTAGATCCGCCCCTGGTTACATTACCACATGCCTTCTCAGCATCCTCCATTTCATATAGGAGCAATATCTGGGAAGGGAAATGAAATATGATTAATAAAGTATATTGGTGTTTGCAAATTGCATGGTGGACTGTGAATAAAATGCTTTGCTGATCATGTAATGTAAATAATATGCCATCAAGATGGAGCTGTATTGGTTGGAAGGGCACCATTAATTTAATTTTAAAACATTAAAGCATATCAAATATCATTAACACAAACTACAGCAGTCTGTTGTGTTCTATCTTTGATGAAGAAACTCAGTCATAACAGGCCCATATTAAATGGGAACGTAGCTGAGGAAAATCAACTATAATAATAACAACAGATAGCTACAATCCTTCCATACATTTTTTAAATGTAAAATTAAGTGAAAATCTTGTGTTGTCTCTTTAAGTTCGTGTTTACAATAAAATGAAAAGTAGAGATACTGCAATTTTACCAGGTAAAGCCCAGAAGATGAATGTTTGATTTTCAGTACATAAAATGTCTTATTTGTGGCGAATCCCAGCACCCTCACTGTGAACGCTATTTTTCTCATTTCTACCAAATGAAATGAGCCAGATGTAGATCCTCACACAATTACCCTGCGCCTTTTCATTAAGGGACGCGCCAGTCTGCTGTAAATGGGATCTGAACAGAGAGTGTGATTGAAGGAAAAGCGTAAGGATGATAAGAATTATCCGAACCTTATCTTGACAATAAATTAAAGGGGAAGTTTTGTCTAAACATAAGTTACTCAGATGGAAAAGCTCAGTTAGAAATGTTTACATATGCAGGTATATACACACTACAATATATATATATATATATATATATATATATATATATATATAGTACATTTGTGTTCACATTTGAATGTCTAAAACAAGTAAAAAAAAACCTGCTTCCAGCTCAGAATTCCAAGAAATACAGTATTACACTGCATTCTGGGAAGCTGTGCAGGGATATGCAAATGTGCCCACAAATGCCTTGCTCCATAAACCATTTAATTTAAGTCTATGCCTGCTGCATGACCCAAGCATGATTCATTTAGGCTTATCATAAAATAACTGACACCACACCGATTGATTGGGAGAAAACACGGGCCACAGCTTTATTATAAATAACCGATTAACATAACTTAGAAACTTGCATATATTATGCATATTAACATACTAATCTATAGGGGGAGGAGCCCGGCCACGGACAGTGACCTCACGCCTTGGGCCCTGCCCAAAGCCCCCAATGCTTATTTTTAACAACACGCCCTGTGAGGTAGGGCCACGCCCACTTAGGCCAGTGGGCCAGGCAACTCACCTCCCGCCACAGAGCACTCGAGAGACTCCTCCTGAGCCTGCGATCCTCCCCTGCTTTTCATTAAAGCTAAAGCCCTAACAGCGCTCTCCCTAAACTCTAAAGTGACCAACTCCAGACCCATCTCAGTACCTTATCTGGACCGAAGAAATCATCCGCACCGGCCGGCTCGAATTCTTTGTACCTGATGGCGATGAAACCTAGTTTGCAAATAAAACTTGACAGCTGCCGGTTAATCTTCTGCCTCGCCTTATCCAGGATCACGCGCGTTTCGCCAAGATCGTCACTTTATCATTTCTGACCATATCAAAAATGTCCCTGGGAACTTCTTGGTCCAGTTCTCCACGTCTCTTTTCATAACCTTCAGCATTCTGCGCATGGGTACCGCTCCTAGATCATTACCGCCGGCATGAATTATAATTATCGTGGGTTGACCGTACCGCTGACTGCAAGTGTTCAACAATTCATCCAACTGGGCCCACCGCAGGCCCCGAACCCCGAGCCACCGCACGTGTAAGTCCGTAACAGGGAAACCCAGTTGTGTCCTTCCTTCTGTAACTGCAGCTAACCTGTGGGCCCAGTACACGTACGAGTGGCCCACAATCCACAGTTGCTTCTGACCTCCTGAAAGCAGAAAGCAACAGATGTTAGACTACAGCCCTGGGTCTTACGTAAGACCGAAAACGTTCTGATTCCCATCTACCAATACGCTTGACTGCCGCATCGGGTAAGCCTAGTCTAGCTGCTTCAGTCGGGGCCCCTATTCTGAACGAGTGTGTTCCGAACTCTGCCTCCCCTAGGCCCAGGCTGTGTAGAGCAACTTTTAGCATCCGTTCAAACTGATACCGGGATAACGCCGTCCCATCGACATGAACCAACAGCGAACACCGTCCCACCGGTCGCTGACCAAGATACTCTACCATACACCCGTAGGGACAACACTCCGTGCCTACTTGGTGTAACACCACCTCTTTTCCTTTTCCCTGTTGGTCGGTCTTAGACCTCCGGAGCCATACCACCACCGTGACTTCCCTGAGGCAGGTATCCACCACCTGAAGGCCCCCCGAACCGTGTCTGCTGCTCGCGACTAACTCCCCTATTCAGAATGCTCCGAATAACGCCAGGGAAAAAGCAGTACGGAAAAGCAGAGATTCAAAAGGGGTCCTACATTTTACTCCCAACTCCTGCGCCATCCGCAGTAACAAAGAGAAGGTGATCGGCCGCCTAGTGTCTGGCCTGCGATCCCCGTTAAACATGCCGCGCACCACCTTGCGCACTATAAATTCCTTCGTAAGGTCCCTCTGCCCCGCCAGTTTAAACATAAAAGCCAGGGCCGTGACCTGTCTATCGACTACTGCTTTCTTCTTGCCTTCTTCAGCACACCGCAGCAGAAACCAAAGCAGTATCCCTAGGGTCTTATCCTCTGATGTGGACTCCCCTGCCATCTTTACTAAGTCGTTCCATTTAGCCCATACGCGTTTATACGCAGACCACGTTGCCTGTCTGATGAGTCTCGTCACCTGGCTGCTCCAAGCTCCCAGATTTCTTCGGGAATGGCCTCCCTCAGCGTGTTCGCCTGGGGGTTTAGAGCCCTGAAGCTTTCTTCCTGAAACCGAGAAAGGGCGTCAGCAATGCCATTCTCTAACTCCGGTACTTGCCTCGCCTGAAACCATATGTTCTGGCGCAGGCAACACAGCACCAGGAGCCGAAGTAGTCTCACTACCGGCACGGATGTTGCCGTGAGGCTGTTCACTGCTTGAACAACGCCCTTACTTTCCGTGTGGAATAGGACCCGCCGGTCCCTAAACTCTGAGCCCCATAAGTGTACGGCTACTACCATGGGGAAAAGTTCGAGGAATGTCAGGTTCTTTGTGAGACCTGCCACCTCCCATTCACCCGGCCATGGTGCGGCGCACCATTTTCCTTGAAAAAAGGCGCCGCATCCGACTCCCACGCCGGTGAACAGTTTTAGGTCAACGCTGTTAGCACACCTTTTCTGAATGATCTCTGAACCATTGAAATCAGCCAGAAATACCGACCATACCTGTGCGTCGTCCAGCATGGCCCGGGATACTTTTATGAAATGATGCGGCTTGATGACACCCACAGTAGCAAGTGACAATCTCCTACAGAATACCCTACCCATGGGAATAATCCTACAGGCAAAGTTTAACTTTCCTATGATGGACTGTAACCGTCGCAGGGTGACCTTACGTGCATACACTAGAGCACTAAGTTCCTCTCTCATGTCTACTGCCTTCTCCAAGGGAAGACTACATTCCATTGTCTTGGAATCTATCTGTATCCCGAGGAAAGTCAATCTTTCCGTGGGGCCCTCAGTTTTGTTATGGGCCAGTGGCACCCCAAAATCCCTACAGATTTTGGTAAATACTTCCAAAATAAACCGGCAGGTGTCCTGCCCAGCTGGACCGACGCACAGGAAATCGTCCAGGTAATGCGTTATGCTCCTGTACCCGGATTCTTTGTGTGCAACCCATTGTAAGAATGAGCTGAACGCCTCGAAATAGGCACATGATATGGAGCACCCCATAGGTAAACAAAGGTCAATAAAATATTTTCCATCGACGTGGCAACCGAGGAGCCGGTGGCTCGTTGGATGCACCGGTAACAATCTAAAGGCGCTTCTATGTCAACTTTTGCCATGAGCGCCCCTGTGCCAGCCATCCTGACCATGTCAGTGGCCCGGTCAAACGATTCGTAGGACACTGCTGATTGCTCTTTTGCAATGCCGTCATTTACTGACCCGCCGCTCGGGTAAGAAAGATGTTGGATCAACCTAAATTTTCCAGCTTCTTTCTTGGGAACGACGCCTAGGGGGGAGACAACGAGGTCTCTAATAGGGGGGGGGGGGGACGAATGGCCCTGCCATCCTCCCCAGTTGTACCTCATTGAGAACCTTAGCTTCCGCTACCCCTGGGAATTCCCGAACCGAACGTAAATTTGGGGCCATGGACCCCCGCAATTCTGTTGTGCACGGGATCCTAAAACCCTCCTGAAAACCCACTTCCAGGAGGCGACCCGCAGCACTGTTACCCGCCGACCTACCGTATCGTCTTAGCCATGGCAGCATGCCGGGGAGGTGTATGGGCGTCCTGCCCTTTGGCAGCGGGCTCTGCCCTGCTATCCTTTGGCCTGGCACATCTGGCCAGGGGGTGCTCTCCGCCGCAGTTGGAGCACACGTGCTTGAACCTGCAGTTGGGAGCCCATTTACATACCCCTTCGTTATAGGCAAAACAGGACTTGGTACCTGCGGCCGAGTTGGCGGTGGGGCTCCCGACCCCACCCCCTCCGGCCCGAAAGGGCGGCATGGCACGCATGGGTGTCATAATGTTAAGCCAGTGTGCTACCGCTTTGTCGTTTCATGGCATGGCTGGCCTAGATGCCAGATACTGGCGGAATTCTTCATCGTACCGCCACCACGCCGTACCCCCGTACACTTTGTGGGCGTTGCGAATCTCATCTATGTATACGAACAGCCCCGGGCATTGCTCAGGGTGGCGTTCGCATAGGACGCATGCCATGATAGAAAAAGCCTGAAGCCACGTGTCGAAGGTTCTAGGCAACCTCCTGTAAGCACCCTCCCGTAGGCTCCTCTCGCCTGGATCCATTTGCCTGGACATGGGCAGCAGGGAGAACAATTCGACAAACTCCCTCCTACAAATTTTTTCCTTGACTTCCTGGGTTAGATGTGCTCCCAAGTTGTCTAGCGCACATAAGACGATTGGTCTCATGGCTGCGTCTGAGGCTACTGCCTTGCTCGCTTGCAGCCCCGGACCACCCACAGTGACCAGGGGGCCTAGCGCTACTGGCTCTACATTGCCTGCGCTATTGGACTGCTCACTCCAAGCCCCTCTGGCTAGCCCACCTAACCACGTACCCATCTCCTGTTCACTAACCGCAATGTTATGTGTGGCTAAGAGGGCCTTAAGGGACCCCAAAAATCCCCCTTTAGTGTATGGCAGTATGCATTTATCTGCTTCCTCTACTCCACCAACTGCCTCACCTGCTTCTGGGAGCCTCGGAGTAGATACAGCCAACGGGGTGTCCCTAAGTCTTTCCTGACGTCCTGGGGATTCCGACCGTCTGGCCCTCCGCGGGCTCCGTCCTCTTTCCGATCCGCAGGCACAGCTGCATCGGCAGGATCTCCTGCTCCTTGATCTGGATCGCCGTTCAGACATGTGGGTGCAAGAGGAACAGTCACTAGCTCTCCGTGACCTGCATGCCTGTGCCCATACCGGTTGCTCCTCCCCTGAGGACTGGTCTTGGTCACCTAAGCTTGCGCGGCTGGAATGGGCTAGTGCCGCGGGCTCGGCACTTTGTACCAATAACCTGGGGACTGCCTGGGGCATTGTGAAATCTACCTGTGGGTCAGGATTAGTCACTTTTTGCTGTGGCCTAACCGTAACGCCCTCAGTCTCTGTCCTCTGTCGTCTTAAGGGGGTATGGGTAAATAGCAGCGGGCTGTACCTGCTTGTGTTCTTCCTAGCTCTGGTGGGGCGCGCCGGCCTCGCCACCGCCGCTGCTACGGGCATGTCATCGATCATGACCATGCTGTCCTGGCTGATCATCTGTCTGACCACTCTGTCTCTTCTCTCTCGCGTGGTACCCGTGTCCATTTTTCTGCCGCGGCTGCGTCCCTGCAAAGCACCAGAAGCGCTGTTACTATTGGGGTTAGAGGGGACCGCATGGTCGGCACCTTTTATGTCTGTAGGAGCTTTTTTAGGGCTCCTGTCTTTACTTTTACCCCCTGCGCCCCCTTTGTGGGGTGGTAACGGGGTGTTCTTTGATCTTTGCTGCGGCCGGAGCCCTTTAGGCAAAATGACTGGTGGTGGACGGGGTTCTAGGCCCTCACCGCCCGTTGGCCCGGCACTCTCTTGTCTGAGGGCTAAAGGATCCTGGCTCACCAGCCCCCCATTACCCCTGTCACCCGTGGCCTGGTCCACCACTGGACGGTGGTCTGTCGGCTCTGACTGAAAGGGAAAGGAGACGGCACCCCCACTATTGGCTAGTTCTCCAGCAACTGCATGCTGAGCCTGTCCAATGTAATGGGAGTCTCCTACCGAAGGCATGGGAGGGCCCAGCCTGTCCTGCACCCACCTGACCCCCCTGGCTTAAGGCACGGGCCCTAACATCAGCCAATAAGGCCTCCAGAGATAAAGCATCCATACCCCCAAGCACAAAAAAGCCCCCCCAAGACAAACAAAAACGGACCGCGAGACACAAGAAAAAACACAACAAACACACACACCCACGATAGACCCACTCACACTGCCCCTTATATGCTTTTAAGCTGGGGTATTCTCAGATTTAACTTTTACTTGCACTTTTAACCTTAGAGCAGGAGCCTCTCAGACCTCCGTCCGTTTTTCACTGAGACCGCGCCGAACTGACTCCCGGCGCGCGAATGCGGCGGAAGCCCCGCCCCCGCCGCTCCCTATTGGTTGTTGTGCCTTACAGGCTCCGCTTGGTCACGAGACGCTGCGGGCTGACCCAGGGAGCCTGTGCAGCCTCCGCGTCGGCATTACACAGCTTTTATGCAAAGCCAAGGTTGGATTATACACAAGCTGGCAATCCTACCCACGGACAGTTTACTGCCCATCATCAGCGTGGGGCGGGATCCCAGCTTGTGGACCTTAGGAGTAGGTAGTTCACCACAACAATAATTTAATATATGGTGGGCAAAAGAGCGATAGAAGCCCTCCACCGTACAGTAGTACAGTAAATAAATAGTACATCTGTGTTCAGATTTGAATGTCTAAAGCAAGTTAAAAAAACAGTTTCCAGCTCATAATTCCAAGAAATACAGTTATAACAAAGCATTCTGGAAAGCTGAGCAGGGACATGCATTTATGTATATATATATATATATATATATATATATATATATATATATACTAGCGACTTGCCCGTCAAAAAATGACGGTCAATAAAAGAAAGTGTTGAAATGCTGTTTGTCACACAATGTGAGTGTACTGTGTGCCTCAAGTAACTAAATTACTCAAAAAACAGAAATCGGCATTACATAAAATAAGAAAAACTAAAATCACCAAAAATATAAAATGTACATTACAGAACAAAAAAAAAAACCTAAGTCACAAAAAATAAAAAAAGGAACATTACAGAAAATAACAAAATACATTACAACCCCCCCTCATTACAAAATTTAAAAAAAAATTACACACCTGAAAATGAAATACATATAATACATACATATAATACAATACAACACAATTAAATAAAATACAATACAATTCAATTAAATACAATACACCCCTATCTAATATACATGCCACTATGTAATATACATGTCACTATTTAATATACATGCCACTATCTAATATACATGCCACTATATAATGTAATATACATCTCACTATCTAATATACAATACTATCTAATAATACATTCCCCTATCTATCTATCTATCTATCTATCTATCTATCTATCCATCTTTCTATCTATCTATCTATCTATCTATCTATCTAATATACAATATATGCTATATATATATATATATATATATATATATATATATATATATATATATATATATAGCTACCCTAATTGTAAGCTACAATAAAATAATTAAGACCACTTACCTTTGAGATGTTTCTTCAGATCAGCAACCCACGGTAAAAAAGATTTAAAAAAAATAATACAACACATTTACATGAAATAACTAAATATTCTAGACATTCTAAATATTCTAAATATTATACTCACCTTTCCAGCATGTCCCGTTCCAGCATTTCACGTCCCAGCATGTCACGTCCTCCATGTTCCGTCGTCCATCTTTGAGTCTTGTCCGGTGCTACTCCTGTAAAAAAAAACATTACATTAGTAAACATAAACCAAAGTTAAATAAACACAATCTACATTATACTTACCTTTCCGCGATGTCTCCGGCCTCCTCGTCTTCTCCGGAAGCATCCGCGCATAAAAAAAAAAAAAAAGCGACACACATCCGCCCTGGCGGATGTCTCCGACGCTAATGACCTTCCTATGGAGTGTTCCAGAATAAAATTGTCAATGGCGGCTTCTGATTGGCTGAAAATGCTGTCTATCAAATTCAGCCAATGAGAAGACCCCATTTGTGAACCAATGAAAAAAGTACAAAATACTCCAAAATACAATGCTGATTGGATAACACACCTGTCAATCTTTATTTGAACCAATCCTAAGGCTTTATTGCCATCAGCCAATCACAATAAAATATACCCCCACGTACTGATTGGTGAAGACATCTGCGCATTCCCATTGGCTGTAATATTGATTGATATTAACAGTAGCCAATGAGAATGCGCAAATCCTTCACCAATCAGTACGTGAGGGTGTATTCCATTGTGATTGGCTATTGTCAGTGCAACCAATCAGAATGCGCAGAGGCTCCAACCAATCACCATGTGGGGGTGTATTCCATTGTGATTGGCTGAAGGCATCTGCGCCTTGTGATTGGTTTAAATAAAGATTGACAGGTGCATTATCCAATCAGAGTGGGATTTCAGGGTGTATCCCTTTGTGATTGGTTCACACATTGGCACCTCCTGATTGGGTGAATTTGATAGACAGCGTTTTCAACCAATCAGAAGGCGCCATTGCTCATTTTCTTCCGGAAAAGTCTCCTGGAGCCTCATTAGCGTCGGGGATGTCCGGGAGTGCAGATGTAAGTATATATATATATATATATTTTTTTTTTTTATACAGGGCGTGGCAGAAGAGGATCCGGAGGAGGCCGGAGACATCGCGGGGAGGTAAGTAGAATGTAGATTATGTTTATTTTATTTTGATTTATGTGTATTAATGTTGTGTTTTTTTTAACAGGTGCCGCGCCGGAGAAGGATTAAAAGAATAAGGACGGGACATGCCGGAAAGGTGAGTAGAATTTTTAGAATGTATAGAATGTTTATTTTAGAACTGTAAACGTGTTGCACTAATTTTTTTTTTTTTTTTCGTAGGTGGCTGATTCCAATGGACATCTGCAAAGGTAAGTGGTCTTAATTATTTTATTTTAGCTTAGACTTAGATTAGTTAATATATAGATAGCATTTATTGTATGTTAGCTAGGGGTATGCGTTTTATATAGATAGCATAGGATGGATGTATTATAGATTGGGGATGTATTATTATATAGATAGCATGTATATTAGATTATGCTATTTATTTAGATAGATTGTGTGATGTATATTAGATAGGGGTGTATTGTATTGTAATTGTATGTATTTGTATTGTATGTATTTGTATTATATGTATTTCCTTTTCAGGTGTGTATTTTTTTTTCTGTAGTGAGGGGGGTGGGGGGTGTAATGTTTTTTTTTATTTTCTTTAATGTTCCTTTTTATTTTTTGTGACTTAGGTTTTTTTATTTTCTGTAATGTAGTTTATTTTTTTGTGAGTTAGGTTTTTTATTTCATGTAATGTAGATTATTTTTTTTTGTGTGACTTTAGGCTTTTTTATTTTCTGTAATTAGAGTGGTGGGGGTTAATAGGGGGTAGGTAGTGTAGCTGTTAATAGGTTAGTGTAGAGGGTGTTTAGTTGATATTTAATGTTTTATTGGGGGTGGTATAGTGCAGTATAGTGTTTATACTTAGTGTCATGATGGTCCTTGAGGACCATCATGGCACTTATGTGGTTAATGTAGTGTTGTAACAGGCCCATAATGGTGTTAATATACCCTTATGGGACTGATGGGGTTAAATAGAGGCTTATGGGGTCCCCCATGAGTGACAGGGTTAATGGAGGGCTTATGGGGGTCTGTATTGACTCCCATGAGTGACAGGCTTAATGAAGGGTTTATGGGGGTCTCTATTGACCCCCATGAGTGACAGGGTTAATGATGGGTTTATGGGGGTCTGTATTGACCCCCATGAGTGACAGGGTTAATGAAGGGCTTATGGGGGTCTATATTGACCCCCATGAGTGACAGGGTTAATGAGGCTTTTATGGGGGTCTGTATTGACCCCCATGATTGACAGGGTGACAGTGTATATTTTTTTTCTTTTACAATGGGTCCTTTAAGGACCTTTACGGTCCTTTAAGGACCTGTAACGCCAGAATTTTGATTGCAGTGGGGGTCCCCGATCGGGTGCAATCGGGACCCCCACTGCGATGGTTAATGTGGGGTTAATGCAGGGCTCTGAGCTTATCTCGGATTCCCTGGGGTTAATGCGGGTTTCCGAGCTTATCTCGGATCCCTTCTTGGGTAAGTTGTAGGTGGCTGGGCGGTCCTGGGTCTTTGAGCCTCGTTTTCATTTTTTTCGGCGGGCATTTTTTCTCTCGCTTAGGGGATTTTCGTGTGTCTGAACTCGGGAGTTTGGACTTAAATGGAGGTGTAACTTCACTTTCAGAGGTCCTGGGTGCCCCCCCTTGCTATGGGTACCTTTTTATGTAGTTTGTGTGAGTATTTGGTGTGTTTTCACAGTTTTTAGTTGTTAAAAAATAAGAGTCACCAATTTGGCTTTATAAAATCAAAAAGTTACAGATGACTAGATAGATAGATAGATAGATAGATAGATAGATAGATAGATGAATAGATACTGTACATTCCCCATTGAAAATAATGTGGCAATCATTGAGTCTTTGGGCTAAAATGAATCATATTTTTCATACAGTATTTTGTTATGCTCCACAGTTTATTTTATAGAACCTCTAGCAATGGTATACAGTACAGTATTTATTATTTTGTATGCTATGTTACTTACTTAGTAATGCTGCTATGTGATCTTAATGATTGTCTACAATAAAAACCTATTGACATAAAAATACTGTGCATGTACTGTACATTCCTCAAAACTAAGACGGTCATTAATAAAATTAGGGAAAAAAATCTATTGTACAATGCCCAAACTGTGTCCACAAGCACATTGCCACTTTAAATGATTACAAATATAATGACTCAATCATGTATAATGTCCAGATCTGCTGTGGTCCCTCCGGTTATCGGAGATTCCGGTGGCGCAGTAACTATTCCGGATGCGAAAGTTGCCAGTTATACAAAAAAGATGCCTATTGCTTGAGAGTTTCCAGTTGACGGGGAAAACACGCGGTTGACGGTTGCTTGAGAGCTCCGGTTAGTTGAGTACTGGATAATCAAGAGTTTACTTTATTGGCCTGTACAAGTTCTGAGTGTTACTTCAACCTTTTGTTTATCAGAAGTCCAGTACAGCAGCAACCCATGATTAAAGTAATAGTTCAGGTTCATCCTGCTTTTCTTCCACAGGAATATTGAAACATTGTTTTGAAAACACTACTCATACAAGAGTAAAACCAAACCCCAAGCCCAATGGACTGGGTCTATAAACCAAACTATGAACATTGACAAATATGCAAGCCAAGTCATCTTGTCTCTGTCCTGGTTTTAGATCCCATTAGAGACTGGAAAGTATTCTCTAATCCAAGTGATTACTGCTAAAAAGAGCATCAGACACATGATTAAAGTATTGGTAATGGGCCTGGGTTTGCCACAAAACCTATACAAATCTAAGACTGGTGGATACTGTATTTGTTTCTATGAACCATTATCTGGATTGACCCCAGATCCTGGGATATAATCTGATCATCTAAAAACAAACACACAAACATAATTAAAACTGTAAACTTCCAGGTTAAAATTTTGCAAATGAAAATATTGCACATTGTTTGAATGTGAACAAAAAATAGGTGGACCCACAAGGTGGTAAAGTCCAATCCATAGAATTGTAAATGCAAATTTAAACACACTAATGTACTCATAATAAAAGGGAAAGTGATGTTAGGTTTAATTTAGGTTATGTTTAATTTCTGTGTTATATCAATCCCGGCAATCAATGTGTTAATACATATAATGGAACTTGCATGGACTATAATATCATATTTACGGCTTTATCAATAATGCATTTTTTCTGGAATTTGGGTCCGATCGTAACTTGTAATTGAAACCCGTAAGACTTTGAAATCCAAACTCCATTTTTCAGTGACGTAATGATGATGATTTCTGTTGCCATTGTCTCCATCTAAACCCATAACCACGGGTTTGACTGATTGATCATGTTCACGGCCCCGCATCCAACGTTCAAAAAAATGGTTTACAGGTTTGCGTCTCAAGCCCGTAACTGGCATGTTCTAATTTAATAGCTATGTAACACAGTCAAATTTCAAGCCCACAGCCATTGCGGGTCTCACATTGCCGCTACGGCCTCAAATTTAATAGGGCTGTATGTGTGTTCCTACCACTTTCACTGGAAGGCTGTTCCACTTATTTACTTACCTTTTTGAAGTAGTTCTTTCACATATTACCCCTAAATCTTTCACCTTCCAACTTCAAATCATGACCTCTTTGTTCCTGCATTCTTCATTTTCTGGAATACACTTCCCTCCTGAACTTTGTTAAATCATTTGATATATTTGAAGGTCTCTATAATGTCATCCCTCTCCCATCTAAGCTATAAGCTATAAGGTCATGAAATATTTTCTTATATGATGTATCTTTTAGATTGCGCAACATTTTAGTCACTCTGCTTTGAATTGTTTTTAATGTATACAATTTCTTCTGGAGATACCAGACACAATATTCTAGAGGAAGTCGGACATGCTAGTTCCCTGCAGACACACTGGATATGCGCATATACACCAATTATCTGCCAACAAACCAGTTCTCTGCCCACACACTGGCTCTCGGTCCACACTCTGGATCTCTGCTCAAACACTAGTTCTCAGCCCACACGCTGGATCTCTACCCACACACTGGTTCTCAGCCCAACCACTGGTTCTCAGCCCACACACTGGATCGTTACCTACACACTGGATCTCTGTCCACACACTGGTTCTCAGCCCACACACTGGATCTCTGCCCACACACTGGTTCTCAACCCACACACTGGTTCTCAGCCCACACACTGGATTTCGTCCCACACACTAGATCTCTGCCCACACACTAGATTTCTGCTCAATCAATGGATCACTGCCTACACAATCCCCAGTCATACCACTAACCTGCCCAAGTATCAGCATGGCCCTGTCAGCCATAATAACAATTCCACACAACTACTAAACAATTCTAAAAGCACTAATATTATCTGTGTGATATTCCGGCTATTTTCATGTATTGTTCTTGAGGGAGTGTAAGTAAAACGCATTACAAGTAATTTAAAGTTGCTATGAGCTTTGCTTATTTATCTCTCTACATAAAAGCCACAATTTCCTGGCTGAAGCGGGGCCGGCCCTGATAAAGCGTGCAAGGTAAATCATATCATCCCCGATCGCACGACAGACTCTCCAGGCGTATGCTGTATTTCCTGCTTTTAATATATAAGGAGAGATGCTGTTTTGTTACAAATGCGTCCTTTAAATCACGCTGCTCGTATAAATAATGAATGAACCTCAATTGTATCCCTAATATTATTCTCACGTCTTATTAAACTAATATTTCAAGTAGAGAAAAAAATATATATGTATTTTTGTGCAGGTTGGAGAGAGAGAAAAATTGAGAATATTGTGTTGTAAGATTGCAAAAATATGTATAAAACTGTCTTTTGCTCAGGGATTATCACATTAAAGATCATGTCTGAGATTCTATGATTAACTCTTCAGCTTCATCAAATGTGGAATTTTTTTAAATAAAATGAGTAATGGTGAACTATGTGAAGTAAAATCCAGTGCTGATAAATGCAAAACTATGCACTTAGGGAACAAAGCATGATTATGGCAAAGATACTTGAGTGGGTTGCCAGTTCCTTCACCAGTGGACAGCGATTTCTCTGGCCTCTCTGCTATAACCTGTACATCTGGGTGATCCTACATGTTATAACTCACAGCTTCATTGAGGTACACAAGTCCCTTAACAACAATGGGATAGGGATCCAAAAGGGGAACCACAACTGACTAGGAAGTTAATGCTTTAACAGCAGGTATACCATGTAGAGGGCAGAAAACCACGGTGTGAGCCTGTAGCAGTATTGGTTAATGAAGGGTCCCATTGCAAAAAAAAATGGCCAGACAAATCCTAGAGTAATAGGATCACCTTTTTCTAAACAGAAATATATGACTGACCCCCCAAATAATCTGCTGTAGGCAGTAGCAGAGGGCCACTACCACATTGGTTGCCCTGAAGCTTTACACCTGCTGCACCAGCAATAGGTCTATCATTGGTATAAGAAGAGAGCCAGTGTGTGGACAGAGAACTATTGTGGAGGGCAGAGAATCATTGTCTGGGCAGAGACTCAGTATTTGCGGAGAGATCTAGAGTGTGAGCAGAGAACAAATGTTTGAGCCAAGAACCAGAGTGTGGGCAAAGAACCAGTGTCTGAACAGAGAACTAGAGTGCGGGCAGAGAACCAGTGTCTGGCCAGAGAACCAGTGTCTGAGCAGAGAACTAGAGTGTGGGCAGAGAACCGGTGTCTGGGCAGAGAACCAGTGTCTGGGCAGAGAACCATAGTGTGGGCAGAGAACCAGTGTCTGAGCAGAGAACTAGAGTGTGGGCAGAGAACCGATGTCTGGACAGAGAACCAGTGTCTGGGCAGAGAACCACAGTGTTGGCAGAGAACCAGTGTCTGGGCAGAGAACCAGTGTCTGAGCAGAGATGCAGCGTCTGAGCAGAGAACCAGTGTCTTGGCAGAGAACCGGGGACTGAGCAGAGAACCAGAATTTGAGCAAAGAACCAGAGTGTGGGCAGAGAACCAGTGTCTGAGCAGAGAACTAGAGTGTGGGCAGAGAACCAGAGTGTGGGCAGAGAAACAGAATGTGGGCAGAGAAACAAAGTGTGGGCAGACAACCAGTTTCTAGACAGAGAACCAATGTGTGGGCAGTGAGCCAGCATCTAGGCAGAAAACCAGTGTCTGAGTAGAGAACCAGTGTCTGGGCATAGAACCAACATCTGGGCAGAGAACCAGTGCCTGCCCACACTCTGGTTCTCTACCCAGACACTGGTTCTCTGCTCAGATACTGGTTCTCTGCCCAGACGTTGGTGACTGAACAGAGAACCAGTAATTGTGCAGAGAACCAGTCTGCAGGCCAAGAACTAGAGTGTGGGCAGAGAACCGGTGTCTGAGCAGAGAAACAGTGTCTGAGCAGAGAACCAGTGTGTGAGCAGAAAACCAGTATCTGACCAGAGAACCACAGTGTGGGCAGAGAAACAGAATTTTGGCAGACAGCCAGTGTCTGGGAAACGTACCAATGTCTGAGCAGAGAACCAATGTGTGGGCAGAGAACCAGTGTCTGGGCAGAGAACTAGAGTGTGGGCAGATAACCAGTGTCTGGGCAGAGAACCAGTGTCTGAGCAGAAAACTAGAGTGTGGGCAGAGAACCAGTGTCTGAGCTGAGAACCAATGTGTTTGTAGAAAACCAGTGCCTGGGCAGAGAACCAATGTCTTTACAGATAACCAATGATTGTGGGCAGAGAACCAGTGTCTAGGCAGAGAACCAGTGTCTGAGCGGAGAACTAGAGTGTGGACAGAGAACCAGTGCCTAGGCAGAGAACCAGTGTCTGGGCAGGGAAGCAGTGTCTGAGCAGAGAACGAGTGTCTGGGCAGAGAACCAGTGTCAGGCCAGAGAACCAGTGTCTGGGCAGGGAAGCAGTGTCTGGACAGAGAACCAGTGTCTGGGCAGGGAAGCAGTGTCTTGGCAGAGAACTAGTGTCTGAAGAGAGAACAAAAATGTGGGCAGAGAACCAGTGTCTGAGCAGAGAACCAGTGTCTGGGCAGAGAACCAGTGTGTGTGCAGAGAACCAATGTCTGAGGAGAGAACCAGTTTGTGGGCAGAGAACTAGTGTCTGTGGAGAGAACGAGTTTGTGGGCCGAGAACTAGAGTGAGGGCAGAGAACCAGTGCCTGGGCAGAGAACCAGTGTCTGAGCAGAGAACTAGAGTGTGGCCAGAGAACCAGTGCCTGGGCAGAGAACCAGTGTCTAAGAAGAGAACCAATGTGTTGACAGAGAACCGGTGTCTGGACAGAGAACCAGAGTGTGAGCAGAGAACCAGTGTCTGGGCAGAGAACCAGAGTATGAGCAGAGAACCAGTGTCTGGGCAGATAACCAACGTCTAAGCATGGAACTATAGTGTGGGCAGAGAACTAGTGTCTGGGCAGAGAACCAGTGTCTGAGCAGAGAACTAGAGTTTAGGCAGAGAACCAGTGTCATGGCAGAGAACCAGAGTGTGGGCAGAAAACTAAAGTGTGGGCAGAGAACGAGTGACTGGGCAGAGAACCAGTGTCTGAGCAGAGAACTAGAGTGTGGGCAGAGAACCAGTGTCTGGACAGAGAACCAGTGCCTGGGCAGAGAACCAGTGTCTGAGCTGAGAACCAGAGTGTGGGAAAATAACAAGAATGTGGGCAGACAATGAGTGTGGGCAGAGAACCAGTGTCTGGGCAGATTACCAGCGTCTAAGCAGAGTACTAGAGTGTGGGAAGAGAACCAGTGTCTGGGCAGAGAACCAGTGTCTGAGCAGAGAAATGATGTGTGGGCAGAGAACCAGTGTCTGAGCAGAGAACTAGAGTGTGGGCAGAGAACCAGTGTCTGGGCAGAGAACCAGAGTGTGGGCAGAGAACTAGAGTGTTGGCAGAGAACCAGTGTCTGGGCAGAGAACCAGTGTCTGAGCAGAGAACTAGAGTGTGGACAGAAAACCAGTGTCTGGGCAGAGAACCGATGTCTGGACAAGGAAGCAGTGTCTGGGCAGAGAACCAGAGTGTTGACAGAGAACCAGTGTCTGGACAGAGAACCAGTGTCTGAGCAGAGATGCAGCATCTGAGCCGAGAACCAGAGTCTTGCCAGAGAACCGGTGACTGAGCAGAGAACCATAATTTGAGCAGTGAACCAAAGTGTGGGCAGAGAACCAGTGTCTGAGGAGAGAACCAGAGGGGGCAGAGAACCAGTGTTTGAGTAGAGAACTAGAGTGTGGGCAGAGAACCAGTGTCTGGGCAGAGTACCAGTGTCTGAGCAGAGAACTAGAGTGTGGACAAAGAACCAGTGTCTGGGCAGAGAACCAGTGTCTGGGCAGAGAACCAATATGTGAGCAGAGAAAAAATGTGTGGGCAGAGAACCAGTGTCTGAAGAGAGAACTAGAGTGTGGACAGAGAACCAGTGTCTGGGCAGAGAACCAGTGTCTGGGCAGAGAACCCGAGTGTGGGCAGAGAACCAGTATCTTGGCAGAGAACCAGTGCCTGGGCAGATAACCAGTGTCTTAGAAGAGAACCAGAGTGTGAGCAGAGAACCAGTGTCTGGGTAGATAACCAGTGTCTAAGCATGGAACTATAGTGTGGGCAGAGAACTAGTGTCTGGGCTGAGAACCAGTGTCTGAGCAGAGAACTAGAGTGTGGGCAGAGAACCAGTGTCTGGGCAGATAACAAGAGTGTAGGCAGAGAAACAGAATGTGGGCAGACAACCAGTGTCTAGGCAGAGAACCAGAGTGTGAGCAGAGAACCAGTGTCTGGGTAGATAACCAGTGTCTAAGCATGGAACTATAGTGTGGGCAGAGAACTAGTGTCTGGGCAGAGAACCAGTGTCTGAGCAGAGAACTAGAGTGTGGGCAGAGAACCAGTGTCTTGGCAGAGAACCAGAGTGTTGGCAGAGAACCAGTGTCTGGGCAGAGAACCAGTGTCTGAGCAGAGATGCAGCATCTGAGCAGAGAACCAGAGTTTTGCCAGAGAATCAGTGACTGAGCAGAGAACCAAAATTTGAGCAGAGAAACAAAGTGTGGGCAGAGAACCAGTGTCTGAGGAGAGAACCAGAGGGGGGCAGAGAACCAGTGTTTGAGTAGAGAACTAGAGTGTGGGCAGAGAACCAGTGTCTGTGCAGAGTACCAGTGTCTGAGCAGAGAACTAGAGTGTGGACAAAGAACCAGTGTCTGGGCAGAGAACCAGTGTCTGGGCAGAGAACCAATATCTGAGCAGAGAAAAAATGTGTGGGCAGAGAACCATTGCCTGAAGAGAGAACTAGAGTGTGGACAGAGAACCAGTGTCTGGGCAGAGAACCAGTGTCTGGGCAGGGAAGCAGTATCTGGGCAGAGAACCAGAGTGTTGGCAGAGAACCAGTGTCTGGACAGAGAACCAGTGTCTGAGCAGAGATGCAGCATCTGAGCAGAGAACCAGTGTCTTGCCAGAGAACCGGTGACTGAGCAGAGAACCAGAATTTGAGCAGAGAACCAAATTGTGGGCAGAGAACCAGTGTCTGAGGAGAGAACCAGAGGGGGGCAGAGAACCAGTGTCTGAGTAGAGAACTAGAGTGTGGACAAAGAACTAATGTCTGGGCAGAGAAGCAGTGTCTGGGCAAAGAACCAATATCTGAGCCGAGAAACAATGTGTGGGCAGAGAACCAGTGTCTGAAGAGAGAACTAGAATGTGGACAGAGAACCAGTGACTGGGCAGAAAACCAGTGTCTGGGCAGAGAACCAGGGTGTGGGCAGAGAACCAGTATCTTGGCAGAGAACCAGTGCCTGGGCAGATAACCAGTGTCTGAGAAGAGAACCAATGTGTTGACAGAGAACCAGTGTCTGGGCAGAGAACAAGAGTGTGGGCAGAGAAACAGAATGTGGGCAGACAACCAGTGTCTAGGCAGAGAACCAGAGTGTGAGCAGAGGACCAGTGTCTGGGCAGATAACCAGCGTCTAAGCATGGAACTATAGTGTGGGCAGAGAACTAGTGTCTGGGCTGAGAACCAGTGTCTGAGCAGAGAACTAGAGTGTGGGCAGAGAACCAGTGTCTTGGCAGAGAACCAGAGTGTTGGCAGAGAACCAGTGTCTGGACAGAGAACCAGTGTCTGAGCAGAGATGCAGCATCTGAGCAGAGAACCAGTGTCTTGCCAGAGAACCGGTGACTGAGCAGAGAACCAGAATTTGAGCAGAGAACCAAATTGTGGGCAGAGAACCAGTGTCTGAGGAGAGAACCAGAGGGGGGCAGAGAACCAGTGTCTGAGTAGAGAACTAGAGTTTGGACAAAGAACCAATGTCTGGGCAGAGAAGCAGTGTCTGGGCAAAGAACCAATATCTGAGCCGAGAAACAATGTGTGGGCAGAGAACCAGTGTCTGAAGAGAGAACTAGAATGTGGACAGAGAACCAGTGACTGGGCAGAAAACCAGTGTCTGGGCAGAGAACCAGGGTGTGGGCAGAGAACCAGTATCTTGGCAGAGAACCAGTGTCTGAGAAGAGAACCAATGTGTTGACAGAGAACCAGTGTCTGGGCAGAGAACAAGAGTGTGGGCAGAGAAACAGAATGTGGGCAGACAACCAGTGTCTAGGCAGAGAACCAGAGTGTGAGCAGAGGACCAGTGTCTGGGCAGATAACCAGCGTCTAAGCATGGAACTATAGTGTGGGCAGAGAACTAGTGTCTGGGCTGAGAACCAGTGTCTGAGCAGAGAACTAGAGTGTGGGCAGAGAACCAGTGTCTTGGCAGAGAACCAGAGTGTTGGCAGAGAACCAGTGTCTGGGCAGAGAACCAGTGTCTGAGCAGAGATGCAGCATCTGAGCAGAGAACCAGAGTCTTGCCAGAGAATCGGTGACTGAGCAGAGAACCATAATTTGAGCAGAGAACCAAAGTGTGGGCAGAGAACCAGTGTCTGAGGAGAGAACCAGAGGGGGCAGAGAACCAGTGTCTGAGTAGAGAACTAGAGTGTGGGCAGAGAACCAGTGTCTGGGCAGAGTACCAGTGTCTGAGCAGAGAACTAGAGTGGACAAAGAACCAGTGTCTGGGCAGAGAACCAGTGTCTGGGCAGAGAACCAATATCTGAGTAGAGAAACAATGTGTGGGCAGAGAACCAGTGTCTGAAGAGAGAACTAGAATGTGGACAGAGAACCAGTGTCTGGGCAGAGAACCAGTGTCTGGGCAGAGAACCAGGGTGTGGGCAGAGAACCAGTATCTTGGCAGAGAACCAGTGCCTGGGCAGATAACCAGTATCTGAGAAGAGAACCAATGTGTTGACAGAGAACCGGTGTCTGGGCAGAGAACCAGAGTGTGAGCAGAGAACCAGTGTCTGGGCAGAGAACCAGAGTATGAGCAGAGAACCAGTGTCTGGGCAGATAACCAGCGTCTAAGCATGGAACTATTGTGTGGGCAGAGAACTAGTGTCTGGGCAGAGAACCAGTGTCTGAGCAGAGAACTAGAGTTTGGGCAGAGAACCAGTGTCATGGCAGAGAAACAGAGTGTGAGCAGAAAACTAGAGTGTGGGCAGAGAACCAGTGTCTGGGCAGAGAACCAGTGTATGGGCAGGGAAGCAGTGTCTGAGCAGAGAACGAGTGCCTGGGCAGAGAACCAGTGTCTGAGCAGAGAACTAGAGTGTGGGCAGAGAACCAGTGTCTGGACAGAGAACCAGTGCCTGGGCAGAGAACCAGTGTCTGAGCTGAGAACCAGAGTGTGGGAAGATAACCAGAATGTGGGCAGACAATCAGTGTCTAGGCAGAGAACCAGAGTGTGGGCAGAGAACCATTGTCTGGGCAGATAACCAGAGTGTGGGAAGATAACCAGAATGTGGGCAGACAACCAGTGTCTAGGCAGAGAACCAGAGTGTGGGCAGAGAACCAGTGTCTGGGCAGATTACCAGCGTCTAAGCAGAGTACTAGAGTGTGGGCAGAGAACCAGTGTCTGGGCAGAGAACCAGTGTCTGAGCAGAGAAACGATGTGTGGGCAGAGAACCAGTGTCTGAGCAGAGAACTAGAGTGTGGGCAGAGAACCGGTGTCTGGGCAGAGAACCAGAGTGTGGGCAGAGAACTAGAGTGTTGGCAGAGAACCAGTGTCTGGGCAGAGAACCAGTGTCTGAGCAGAGAACTAGAGTGTGGACAGAAAACCAGTGTCTGGGCAGAGAACCAGTGTCTGCACAAGGAAGCAGTGTCTGGGCAGAGAACCAGAGTGTTGGCAGAGAACCAGTGTCATGGCAGAGAAACAGAGTGTGAGCAGAAAACTAGAGTGTGGGCAGAGAACCAGTGTATGGGCAGGGAAGCAGTGTCTGAGCAGAGAACGAGTGTCTGGGCAGAGAACCAGTGTCTGAGCAGAGAACTAGAGTGTGGGCAGAGAACCAGTGTCTGGACAGAGAACCAGTGCCTGGGCAGAGAACCAGTGTCTGAGCTGAGAACCAGAGTGTGGGAAGATAACCAGAATGTGGGCAGACAATCAGTGTCTAGGCAGAGAACCAGAGTGTGGGCAGAGAACCAGTGTCTGGGCAGATTACCAGCGTCTAAGCAGAGTACTAGAGTGTGGGCAGAGAACCAGTGTCTGGGCAGAGAACCAGTGTCTGAGCAGAGAAACGATGTGTGGGCAGAGAACCAGTGTCTGAGCAGAGAACTAGAGTGTGGGCAGAGAACCAGTGTCTGGGCAGAGAACCAGAGTGTGGGCAGAGAACTAGAGTGTTGGCAGAGAACCAGTGTCTGGGCAGAGAACCAGTGTCTGAGCAGAGAACTAGAGTGTGGACAGAAAACCAGTGTCTGGGCAGAGAACCAGTGTCTGGACAAGGAAGCAGTGTCTGGGCAGAGAACCAGAGTGTTGGCAGAGAACCAGTGTCTGGATAGAGAACCAGTGTCTGAGCAGAGATGCAGCATCTGAGCCGAGAACCAGAGTCTTGCCAGAGAACCGGTGACTGAACAGAGAACCATAATTTGAGCAGTAAACCAAAGTGTGGGCAGAGAACCAGTGTCTGAGGAGAGAACCAGAGGGGGGCAGAGAACCAGTGTCTGAGTAGAGAACTAGAGTGTGGGCAGAGAACCAGTGTCTGTGCAGAGTACCAGTGTCTGAGCAGAGAACTAGAGTGTGGACAAAGAACCAGTGTCTGGGCAGAGAACCAGTGTCTGGGCAGAGAACCAATATCTGAGCAGAGAAAAAATGTGTGGGCAGAGAACCATTGTCTGAAGAGAGAACTAGAGTGTGGACAGAGAACCAGTGTCTGGGCAGAGAACCAGTGTCTGGGCAGGGAAGCAGTATCTGGGCAGAGAACCAGTGTGTTGGCAGAGAACCAGTGTCTGGACAGAGAACCAGTGTCTGGGCAGAGATGCAGCATCTGAGCAGAGAACCAGTGTCTTGCCAGAGAACCGGTGACTGAGCAGAGAACCAGAATTTAAGAAGAGAACCAAAGTGTGGGCAGAGTACCAGTGTCTGAGGAGAGAACCAGAGGGGGGCAGAGAACCAGTGTCTGAGTAGAGAACTAGAGTGTGGGCAGAGAACCAGTGTCTGGGCAGAGTACCAGTGTCTGAGCAGAGAACTAGAGTGTGGACAAAGAACCAATGTCTGGGCAGAGAAGCAGTGTCTGGGCAGAGAACCAATATCTGAGCCGAGAAACAATGTGTGGGCAGAGAACCAGTGTCTGAAGAGAGAACTAGAATGTGGACAGAGAACCAGTGACTGGGCAGAAAACCAGTGTCTGGGCAGAGAACCAGGGTGTGGGCAGAGAACCAGTATCTTGGCAGAGAACCAGTGCCTGGGCAGATAACCAGTGTCTGAGAAGAGAACCAATGTGTTGACAGAGAACCAGTGTCTGGGCAGAGAACAAGAGTGTGGGCAGAGAAACAGAATGTGGGCAGACAACCAGTGTCTAGGCAGAGAACCAGAGTGTGAGCAGAGGACCAGTGTCTGGGCAGATAACCAGCGTCTAAGCATGGAACTATAGTGTGGGCAGAGAACTAGTGTCTGGGCTGAGAACCAGTGTCTGAGCAGAGAACTAGAGTGTGGGCAGAGAACCAGTGTCTTGGCAGAGAACCAGAGTGTTGGCAGAGAACCAGTGTCTGGGCAGAGAACCAGTGTCTGAGAAGAGATGCAGCATCTGAGCAGAGAACCAGAGTCTTGCCAGATAATCTGTGACTGAGCAGAGAACCATAATTTGAGCAGAGAACCAAAGTGTGGGCAGAGAACCAGTGTCTGAGGATAGAACCAGAGGTGGGCAGAGAACCAGTGTCTGAGTAGAGAACTAGAGTGTGGGCAGAGAACCAGTGTCTGGGCAGAGTACCAGTGTCTGAGCAGAAAACTAGAGTGGACAGAGAACCAGTGTCTGGGCAGAGATGCAGCATCTGAGCAGAGAACCAGTGTCTTGCCAGAGAACCGGTGACTGAGCAGAGAACCAGAATTTAAGAAGAGAACCAAAGTGTGGGCAGAGTACCAGTGTCTGAGGAGAGAACCAGAGGGGGGCAGAGAACCAGTGTCTGAGTAGAGAACTAGAGTGTGGGCAGAGAACCAGTGTCTGGGCAGAGTACCAGTGTCTGAGCAGAGAACTAGAGTGTGGACAAAGAACCAATGTCTGGGCAGAGAAGCAGTGTCTGGGCAGAGAACCAATATCTGAGCCGAGAAACAATGTGTGGGCAGAGAACCAGTGTCTGAAGAGAGAACTAGAATGTGGACAGAGAACCAGTGACTGGGCAGAAAACCAGTGTCTGGGCAGAGAACCAGGGTGTGGGCAGAGAACCAGTATCTTGGCAGAGAACCAGTGCCTGGGCAGATAACCAGTGTCTGAGAAGAGAACCAATGTGTTGACAGAGAACCAGTGTCTGGGCAGAGAACAAGAGTGTGGGCAGAGAAACAGAATGTGGGCAGACAACCAGTGTCTAGGCAGAGAACCAGAGTGTGAGCAGAGGACCAGTGTCTGGGCAGATAACCAGCGTCTAAGCATGGAACTATAGTGTGGGCAGAGAACTAGTGTCTGGGCTGAGAACCAGTGTCTGAGCAGAGAACTAGAGTGTGGGCAGAGAACCAGTGTCTTGGCAGAGAACCAGAGTGTTGGCAGAGAACCAGTGTCTGGGCAGAGAACCAGTGTCTGAGAAGAGATGCAGCATCTGAGCAGAGAACCAGAGTCTTGCCAGATAATCTGTGACTGAGCAGAGAACCATAATTTGAGCAGAGAACCAAAGTGTGGGCAGAGAACCAGTGTCTGAGGATAGAACCAGAGGTGGGCAGAGAACCAGTGTCTGAGTAGAGAACTAGAGTGTGGGCAGAGAACCAGTGTCTGGGCAGAGTACCAGTGTCTGAGCAGAAAACTAGAGTGGACAAAGAACCAGTGTCTGGGCAGAGAACCAGGGTCTGGGAAGAGAACCAATATCAGAGCAGAGAAACAATGTGTGGGCAGAGAACCAGTGTCTGAAGAGAGAACTAGAGTGTGGACAGAGAACCAGTGTCTGGGCAGGGAAGCAGTGTCTGAGCACAGAACCAGTGTCTGGGCAGAGAACCCGAGTGTTGGCAGAGAACCAGTGTCTGGACAGAGAACCAGTGTCTGAGCAGAGATGCAGCATCTGAGCAGAGAACCAGAGTCTTGCCAGAGAACCAGTGACTGAGCAGAGAACCAGAATTTGAGCAGAGAACCAAAGTGTGGGCAGAGAACCAGTGTCTGAGGAGAAAACCAGAGGGGGGCAGAGAACCAGTGTCTGAGTAGAGAACTAGAGTGTGGGCAGAGAAACAGTGTCCGGGCAGAGTACCAATGTCTGAGCAGAGAACTAGAGTGTGGACAAAGAACCAGTGTCTGGGCAGAGAACCAGTGTCTGGGCAGAGAACCAATATCTGAGCAGAGAAACAATGTGTGGGCAGAGAACCAGTGTCTGAAGAGAGAACTAGAGTGTGGACAGAGAACCAGTGTCTGGGCAGAGAACCAGTGTCTGGGCAGAGAACCAGGGTGTGGGCAGAGAACCAGTATCTTGGCAGAGAACCAGTGCCTAGGCAGATAACCAGTGTCTTAGAAGAGAACCAATGTGTTGACAGAGAACCAGTGTCTGGGCAGAGAACAAGAGTGTGGGAAGAGAAACAGAATGTGGGCAGACAACCAGTGTCTAGGCAGAGAACCAGAGTGTTAGCAGAGAACCAGTGTCTGGGCAGATAACCAGTGTCTTAGAAGAGAACCAATGTGTTGACAGAGAACCAGTGTCTGGGCAGAGAACAAGAGTGTGGACAGAGAAACAGAATGTGGTCAGAGAACCAGTGTCTTGGCAGAGAACCAGAGTGTTGGCAGAGAACCAGTGTCTGGGCAGAGAACCAGTGTCTGAGCAGAGATGCAGCATCTGAGCAGAGAACCAGAGTCTTGCCAGAGAATCGGTGACTGGGCAGAGAACCAGTGTCTGTGCAGAGTACCAGTGTCTGAGCAGAGAACTAGAGTGTGGACAAAGAACCAGTGTCTGGGCAGAGAACCAGTGTCTGGGCAGAGAACCAATATCTGAGCAGAGAAAAAATGTGTGGGCAGAGAACCATTGTCTGAAGAGAGAACTAGAGTGTGGACAGAGAACCAGTGTCTGGGCAGAGAACCAGTGTCTGGGCAGGGAAGCAGTATCTGGGCAGAGAACCAGTGTGTTGGCAGAGAACCAGTGTCTGGACAGAGAACCAGTGTCTGGGCAGAGATGCAGCATCTGAGCAGAGAACCAGTGTCTTGCCAGAGAACCGGTGACTGAGCAGAGAACCAGAATTTAAGAAGAGAACCAAAGTGTGGGCAGAGTACCAGTGTCTGAGGAGAGAACCAGAGGGGGGCAGAGAACCAGTGTCTGAGTAGAGAACTAGAGTGTGGGCAGAGAACCAGTGTCTGGGCAGAGTACCAGTGTCTGAGCAGAGAACTAGAGTGTGGACAAAGAACCAATGTCTGGGCAGAGAAGCAGTGTCTGGGCAGAGAACCAATATCTGAGCCGAGAAACAATGTGTGGGCAGAGAACCAGTGTCTGAAGAGAGAACTAGAATGTGGACAGAGAACCAGTGACTGGGCAGAAAACCAGAGTCTGGGCAGAGAACCAGGGTGTGGGCAGAGAACCAGTATCTTGGCAGAGAACCAGTGCCTGGGCAGATAACCAGTGTCTGAGAAGAGAACCAATGTGTTGACAGAGAACCAGTGTCTGGGCAGAGAACAAGAGTGTGGGCAGAGAAACAGAATGTGGGCAGACAACCAGTGTCTAGGCAGAGAACCAGAGTGTGAGCAGAGGACCAGTGTCTGGGCAGATAACCAGCGTCTAAGCATGGAACTATAGTGTGGGCAGAGAACTAGTGTCTGGGCTGAGAACCAGTGTCTGAGCAGAGAACTAGAGTGTGGGCAGAGAACCAGTGTCTTGGCAGAGAACCAGAGTGTTGGCAGAGAACCAGTGTCTGGGCAGAGAACCAGTGTCTGAGAAGAGATGCAGCATCTGAGCAGAGAACCAGAGTCTTGCCAGATAATCTGTGACTGAGCAGAGAACCATAATTTGAGCAGAGAACCAAAGTGTGGGCAGAGAACCAGTGTCTGAGGATAGAACCAGAGGTGGGCAGAGAACCAGTGTCTGAGTAGAGAACTAGAGTGTGGGCAGAGAACCAGTGTCTGGGCAGAGTACCAGTGTCTGAGCAGAAAACTAGAGTGGACAAAGAACCAGTGTCTGGGCAGAGAACCAGGGTCTGGGAAGAGAACCAATATCAGAGCAGAGAAACAATGTGTGGGCAGAGAACCAGTGTCTGAAGAGAGAACTAGAGTGTGGACAGAGAACCAGTGTCTGGGCAGGGAAGCAGTGTCTGAGCACAGAACCAGTGTCTGGGCAGAGAACCCGAGTGTTGGCAGAGAACCAGTGTCTGGACAGAGAACCAGTGTCTGAGCAGAGATGCAGCATCTGAGCAGAGAACCAGAGTCTTGCCAGAGAACCAGTGACTGAGCAGAGAACCAGAATTTGAGCAGAGAACCAAAGTGTGGGCAGAGAACCAGTGTCTGAGGAGAAAACCAGAGGGGGGCAGAGAACCAGTGTCTGAGTAGAGAACTAGAGTGTGGGCAGAGAAACAGTGTCCGGGCAGAGTACCAATGTCTGAGCAGAGAACTAGAGTGTGGACAAAGAACCAGTGTCTGGGCAGAGAACCAGTGTCTGGGCAGAGAACCAATATCTGAGCAGAGAAACAATGTGTGGGCAGAGAACCAGTGTCTGAAGAGAGAACTAGAATGTGGACAGAGAACCAGTGTCTGGGCAGAGAACCAGTGTCTGGGCAGAGAACCAGGGTGTGGGCAGAGAACCAGTATCTTGGCAGAGAACCAGTGCCTAGGCAGATAACCAGTGTCTTAGAAGAGAACCAATGTGTTGACAGAGAACCAGTGTCTGGGCAGAGAACAAGAGTGTGGGAAGAGAAACAGAATGTGGGCAGACAACCAGTGTCTAGGCAGAGAACCAGAGTGTTAGCAGAGAACCAGTGTCTGGGCAGATAACCAGTGTCTTAGAAGAGAACCAATGTGTTGACAGAGAACCAGTGTCTGGGCAGAGAACAAGAGTGTGGACAGAGAAACAGAATGTGGTCAGAGAACCAGTGTCTTGGCAGAGAACCAGAGTGTTGGCAGAGAACCAGTGTCTGGGCAGAGAACCAGTGTCTGAGCAGAGATGCAGCATCTGAGCAGAGAACCAGAGTCTTGCCAGAGAATCGGTGACTGAGCAGAGAACCATAATTTGAGCAGAGAACCAAAGTGTGGGCAGAGAACCAGTGTCTGAGGAGAGAACCAGAGGGGGGCAGAGAACCAGTGTCTGAGTAGAGAACTAGAGTGTGGGCAGAGAACGAGTGTCTGGGCAGAGTACCAGTGTCTGAGCAGAGAACTAGAGTGTGGAAAAAGAACCAGTGTCTGGGCAGAGAAGCAGTGTCTGGGCAGAGAACCAATATCTGAGCAGAGAAACAATGTGTGGGCAGAAAACCAGTGTCTGAAGAGAGAACTAGAGTGTGGACAGAGAACCAGTGTCTGGTCAGAGAACCAGTGTCTGGGCAGAGAACCAGGGTGTGGGCAGAGAACCAGTATGTGGGCAAAAAAACAGTGTCTGAGCAGAGAACTAGAGTGGGGGCAGAGAACCAGTGTCTGGGCCGAGAACCAGTGTCTCGGCAGGGAAGCAGTGTCTGAACAGAGAACCAGTGTCTGGGCTGGGAAGCAGTGTCTTGGCAGAGAACCAGTGTCTGAAGAGAGAACCAGAATGTGGGCAGAGACTAGAGTGTGGGCAGAGAACCAGTGTCTGGGCAGAGAACTAGAGTGTGGGCAAAGAACTAGTGTCTGAATAGAGAACCAGTGTGTGGGCAGAGAACCAGTGTCTGAGGAGAGAACCAGTGTGTGGGCAAAGAACCAGTGTCTGTGGAGAGAACCAGTGTGTGGGCAGAAAACCAGTGTCTGAAGAGAGAACCAGAGTGTTGGCATAGAACCAGTGTCTGAGGAGAGAACCAGTGTGTGGGCAGAGAACCAGTGTCTGGGCAGAGAACCAGTGTCTGGGCAGGGAAGCAGTGTCTGGACAGAGAACCAGTGTCTGGGCAGGAAAGCAGTGTCTTGGCAGAGAACCAGTGTCTGAAGAGAGAACAAAAATGTGGGCAAAAAACCATGTGTCTGAGCAGAGAACCAGTGTCTGGGCAAAGAACCAGTGTGTGGGCAGAGAACCGGTGTCTGAGGAGAGAACCAGTGTGTGGGCAGAGAACTAGAGTGTGGGCAGAGATCCAGTGTCTGTGGAGAGAACCAGTGTGTGGGCCGAGAACTAGAGAGTGGGCAGAGAACCATAATTTGAGCAGAGAAATAAAGTGTGGGCAGAGAACCAGTGTCTGAGGAGAGAACCAGAGGGGGGCAGAGAACCAGTGTCAGAGTAGAGAACTAGAGTGTGGGCAGAGAACGAGTGTCTGGGCAGAGTACCAGTGTCTGAGCAGAGAACTAGAGTGTGGAAAAAGAACCAGTGTCTGGGCAGAGAAGCAGTGTCTGGGCAGAGAACCAATATCTGAGCAGAGAAACAATGTGTGGGCTGAAAACCAGTGTCTGAAGAGAGAACTAGAGTGTGGACAGAGAACCAGTGTCTGGTCAGAGAACCAGTGTCTGGGCAGAGAACCAGGGTGTGGGCAGAGAACCAGTATCTGGGCAAAAAAACAGTGTCTGAGCAGAGAACTAGAGTGGGGGCAGAGAACCAGTGTCTGGGCCGAGAACCAGTGTCTGGGCAGGGAAGCAGTGTCTGAACAGAGAACCAGTGTCTGGGCTGGGAAGCAGTGTCTTGGCAGAGAACCAGTGTCTGAAGAGAGAACCAAAATGTGGGCAGAGACTAGAGTGTGGGCAGAGAACCAGTGTCTGGGCAGAGAACTAGAGTGTGGGCAAAGAACTAGTGTCTGAATAGAGAACCAGTGTGTGGGCAGAGAACCAGTGTCTAAGGAGAGAACCAGTGTGTGGGCAAAGAACCAGTGTCTGTGGAGAGAACCAGTATGTGGGCAGAAAACCAGTGTCTGAAGAGAGAACCAGAGTGTGGGCATAGAACCAGTGTCTGAGGAGAGAACCAGTGTGTGGGCAGAGAACCAGTGTCTGGGCAGAGAACCAGTGTCTGGGCAGGGAAGCAGTGTCTGGACAGAGAACCAGTGTCTGGGCAGGAAAGCAGTGTCTTTGCAGAGAACCAATGTCTGAAGAGAGAACCAAAATGTGGGCAAAAAACCATGTGTCTGAGCAGAGAACCAGTGTCTGGGCAAAGAACCAGTGTGTGGGCAGAGAACCGGTGTCTGAGGAGAGAACCAGTGTGTGGGCAGAGAACTAGAGTGTGGGCAGAGATCCAGTGTCTGTGGAGAGAACCAGTGTGTGGGCCGAGAACTAGAGAGTGGGCAGAGAACCAGTGTGTGGGCAGAGAGCTAGTGTCTGAAGAGAGAACCAGTGTGTGGGCAGAGAACCAGTGTCTGAGGAGAGAACCAGTGTGTGGGCAGAGAACCAGTGTCTGGGCAGAGAACTAGAGTGTGGGCAGAGAACCAGTGTCTGGGCAGAGAACCAGTGTCTGTGGAGAGAACCAGTGTGTGGGAAGAGAACCAGTGTCTGGGCAGAGAACCAGTGTCTGAGCAGACAACAGGTGTCTGGGCAGAGAACCAGTGTGTGGGCAGAAAAACCAGTGTCTGAGGAGAGAACCAGTCTGTGGGCAGAGAACTAGTGTCTGAATAGAGAACCATTGTGGGCAGAGAACCAGTGTCTGAGGAGAGAACCAGTGTGTGGGCAGAGAACGAGTGTCTGAGGAGAGAACCAGTGTGTGGGCAGAGAACCAGTGTCTGAGGAGAGAACCAGTGTGTGGGCAGAGAACCAGTGTCTGGGCAGAGAACTAAAGTGTGGGCAGAGAATTAGTGTCTGGGCAGAGAACCAGTGTCTGTGGAGAGAACCAGTGTGTGGGAAGAGAACCAGTGTCTGGGCAGAGAACCAGTTTCTGAGCAGACAACAGGTGTCTGGGCAGAGAACCAGTGTGTGGGCAGAGAACCGGTGTCTCAGGAGAGAACCAGTCTGTGGGCAGAGAACTAGTGTCTGAATAGAGAACCAGTGTGGGCAGAGAACCAGTGTCTGTGGGCAGAGAACCAGTCTGTGGGCAGAGAACTAGTGTCTGGGCAGAGAACCATTGTGGGCAGAGAACCAGTGTCTGTGGAGAGAATCAGTGTGTGGGCAGAGAACTAGTGTCTGGGCAGGGAACCAGTGTCTGAGCAGACAACAGGTGTCTGGGCAGAGAACCAGTGTGTGGGCAGAGAACCGGTGTCCCTGGAGAGAACCAGTGTATGGGCAGAGAACTAGAGTGTGGGAAGAGAACCAGTGTTTATGGAGAGAACCAGTGTGTGGGCCGAGAACTAGAGTTTAAGCAGAGAGCCAGTGTGTGGGCAGAGAGCTAGTGTCTGAAGAGAAAACCAGTGTGTGGGCAGAGAACCAGTGTCTGAGGAGAGAACCAGTGTGTGGGCAGAGAACTAGAGTGTTGGCAGAGAACCAGTGTGTGGGGAGAGAACCAGTGTGTGGGCTAAGACCTAGATTTTGGGCAGAGAACCAGTGTGTGGGCAGAGATCTAGTGTCTGAAGAGAGAACCAGTGTGTGGGCAGAGAACTAGAGTGTGGGCAGAGAACCAGTGTCTGTGGAGAGAACCAGTGTGTGGGCTAAGAACTAGAGTGTGGGAAGAGAACCAGAGTTTGGGCAGAGAACTAGAGTGTTGGCAGAGAACCAGTGTCTGGGCAGAGAGCCAGTGTCTGGGCAGGGAAGCAGTGTCTGAGCAGAGAACCAGTGTCTGGGCAGAGAACCAGAGTTTGAGCAGAGAACTAGTGTGTGGGCAGAGAACCAGTGTCTGGGCAGAGAACCAGTGTCTGAAGAGAGAACTAGAGTGTGGACAGAGAACCAGTGTCTGGTCAGAGAACCAGTGTCTGGGCAGAGAACCAGGGTGTGGACAGAGAACCAGTATCTGGGCAGAAAACCAGTGTCTGAGCAGAGAACTAGAGTGGGGGCAGAGAACCAGTGTCTTGGCCGAGAACCAGTGTCTGGGCAGGGAAGCAGTGTCTGAAGAGAGAACCAGAGTGTGGGCATAGAACCAGTGTCTGAGGAGAGAACCAGTGTGTGGGCAGAGAACCAGTGTCTGGGCAGAGAACCAGTGTCTGGGCAGTGAAGCAGTGTCTGGACAGAGAACCAGTGTCTGGGCAGGGAAGCAGTGTCTTGGCAGAGAACCAGTGTCTGAAGAGAGAACAAAAATGTGGGCAAAAAACCATGTGTCTGAGCAGAGAACCAGTGTCTGGGCAAAGAACCAGTGTGTGGGCAGAGAACCGGTGTCTGAGGAGAGAACCAGTGTGTGGGCAGAGAACTAGAGTGTGGGCAGAGATCCAGTGTCTGTGGAGAGAACCAGTGTGTTGGCCGAGAACTAGAGAGTGGGCAGAGAACCAGTGTGTGGGCAGAGAGCTAGTGTCTGAAGAGAGAACCAGTGTGTGGGCAGAGAACCAGTGTCTGAGGAGAGAACCAGTGTGTGGGCAGAGAACCAGTGTCTGGGCAGAGAACTAGAGTGTGGGCAGAGAACCAGTGTCTGGGCAGAGAACCAGTGTCTGTGGAGAGAACCAGTGTGTGGGAAGAGAACCAGTGTCTGGGCAGAGAACCAGTGTCTGAGCAGACAACAGGTGTCTGGGCAGAGAACCAGTGTGTGGGCAGAGAACCGGTGTCTGAGGAGAGAACCAGTCTGTGGGCAGAGAACTAGTGTCTGAATAGAGAACCATTGTGGGCAGAGAACCAGTGTCTGAGGAGAGAACCAGTGTGTGGGCAGAGAACCAGTGTCTGGGCAGAGAACTAGAGTGTGGGCAGAGAATTAGTGTCTGGGCAGAGAACCAGTGTCTGTGGAGAGAACCAGTGTGTGGGAAGAGAACCAGTGTCTGGGCAGAGAACCAGTTTCTGAGCAGACAACAGGTGTCTGGGCAGAGAACCAGTGTGTGGGCAGAGAACCGGTGTCTCAGGAGAGAACCAGTCTGTGGGCAGAGAACTAGTGTCTGAATAGAGAACCAGTGTGGGCAGAGAACCAGTGTCTGTGGGCAGAGAACCAGTCTGTGGGCAGAGAACTAGTGTCTGGGCAGAGAACCATTGTGGGCAGAGAACCAGTGTCTGTGGAGAGAATCAGTGTGTGGGCAGAGAACCAGTGTCTGGGCAGGGAACCAGTGTCTGAGCAGACAACAGGTGTCTGGGCAGAGAACCAGTGTGTGGGCAGAGAACCGGTGTCCCTGGAGAGAACCAGTGTATGGGCAGAGAACTAGAGTGTGGGAAGAGAACCAGTGTTTATGGAGAGAACCAGTGTGTGGGCCGAGAACTAGAGTTTAAGCAGAGAGCCAGTGTGTGGGCAGAGAGCTAGTGTCTGAGGAGAGAAAACCAGTGTGTGGGCAGAGAACCAGTGTCTGAGGAGAGAACCAGTGTGTGGGCAGAGAACTAGAGTGTTGGCAGAGAACCAGTGTGTGGGGAGAGAACCAGTGTGTGGGCTAAGACCTAGATTTTGGGCAGAGAACCAGTGTGTGGGCAGAGATCTAGTGTCTGAAGAGAGAACCAGTGTGTGGGCAGAGAACTAGAGTGTGGGCAGAGAACCAGTGTCTGTGGAGAGAACCAGTGTGTGGGCTAAGAACTAGAGTGTGGGAAGAGAACCAGAGTTTGGGCAGAGAACTAGAGTGTTGGCAGAGAACCAGTGTCTGGGCAGAGAGCCAGTGTCTGGGCAGGGAATCAGTGTCTGAGCAGAGAACCAGTGTCTGGGCAGAGAACCAGAGTTTGAGCAGAGAACTAGTGTGTGGGCAGAGAACCAGTGTCTGGGCAGAGAACCAGTGTCTGAAGAGAGAACTAGAGTGTGGACAGAGAACCAGTGTCTGGTCAGAGAAGCAGTGTCTGGGCAGAGAACCAGGGTGTGGACAGAGAACCAGTATCTGGGCAGAAAACCAGTGTCTGAGCAGAGAACTAGAGTGGGGGCAGAGAACCAGTGTCTGGGCCGAGAACCAGTGTCTGGGCAGGGAAGCAGTGTCTGAAGAGAGAACCAGAGTGTGGGCATAGAACCAGTGTCTGAGGAGAGAACCAGTGTGTGGGCAGAGAACCAGTGTCTGGGCAGAGAACCAGTGTCTGGGCAGGGAAGCAGTGTCTGGACAGAGAACCAGTGTCTGGGCAGGGAAGCAGTGTCTTGGCAGAGAACCAGTGTCTGAAGAGAGAACAAAAATGTGGGCAAAAAACCATGTGTCTGAGCAGAGAACCAGTGTCTGGGCAAAGAACCAGTGTGTGGGCAGAGAACCGGTGTCTGAGGAGAGAACCAGTGTGTGGGCAGAGAACTAGAGTGTGGGCAGAGATCCAGTTTCTGTGGAGAGAACCAGTGTGTTGGCCGAGAACTAGAGAGTGGGCAGAGAACCAGTGTGTGGGCAGAGAGCTAGTGTCTGAAGAGAGAACCAGTGTGTGGGCAGAGAACCAGTGTCTGAGGAGAGAACCAGTGTGTGGGCAGAGAACCAGTGTCTGGGCAGAGAACTAGAGTGTGGGCAGAGAACCAGTGTCTGGGCAGAGAACCAGTGTCTGTGGAGAGAACCAGTGTGTGGGAAGAGAACCAGTGTCTGGGCAGAGAACCAGTGTCTGAGCAGACAACAGGTGTCTGGGCAGAGAACCAGTGTGTGGGCAGAGAACCGGTGTCTGAGGAGAGAACCAGTCTGTGGGCAGAGAACTAGTGTCTGAATAGAGAACCATTGTGGGCAGAGAACCAGTGTCTGAGGAGAGAACCAGTGTGTGGGCAGAGAACGAGTGTCTAAGGAGAGAACCAGTGTGTGGGCAGAGAACCAGTGTCTGAGGAGAGAACCAGTGTGTGGGCAGAGAACCAGTGTCTGGGCAGAGAACTAGAGTGTGGGCAGAGAACCAGTGTCTGGGCAGAGAACCAGTGTCTGTGGAGAGAACCAGTGTGTGGGAAGAGAACCAGTGTCTGGGCAGAGAACCAGTTTCTGAGCAGACAACAGGTGTCTGGGCAGAGAACCAGTGTGTGGGCAGAGAACCGGTGTCTGAGGAGAGAACCAGTCTGTGGGCAGAGAACTAGTGTCTGAATAGAGAACCAGTGTGGGCAGAGAACCAGTGTCTGTGGGCAGAGAACCAGTCTGTGGGCAGAGAACTAGTGTCTGGGCAGAGAACCATTGTGGGCAGAGAACCAGTGTCTGTGGAGAGAACCAGTGTGTGGGAAAAGAACCAGTGTCTGGGCAGGGAACCAGTGTCTGAGCAGACAACAGGTGTCTGGGCAGAGAACCAGTGTGTGGGCAGAGAACCGGTGTCCCTGGAGAGAACCAGTGTATGGGCAGAGAACTAGAGTGTGGGAAGAGAACCAGTGTTTATGGAGAGAACCAGTGTGTGGGCCGAGAACTATAGTTTAAGCAGAGAGCCAGTGTGTGGGCAGAGATCTAGTGTCTGAAGAGAAAACCAGTGTGTGGGCAGAGAACCAGTGTCTGAGGAGAGAACCAGTGTGTGGGCAGAGAACTAGAGTGTGGGCAGAGAACCAGTGTGTGGGGAGAGAACCAGTGTGTGGGCTGAGACCTAGATTTTGGGCAGAGAACCAGTGTGTGGGCAGAGATCTAGTGTCTGAAGAGAGAACCAGTGTGTGGGCAGAGAACTAGAGTGTGGGCAGAGAACCAGTGTCTGTGGAGAGAACCAGTGTGTGGGCTAAGAACTAGAGTGTGGGCAGAGAACCAGAGTTTGGGCAGAGAACTAGAGTGTTGGCAGAGAACCAGTGTCTGGGCAGAGAACCAGTGTCTGAGCAGAGATGCAGCACCTGAGCAGAGAACCATAGTCTTGCCATAGAACCGGTGACTGAGCAGAGAACCATAATTTGAACAGAGAACCAAAGTGTGGGCAGATAACCTGTGTCTGAGGAGAGAACCAGAGGGGGGCAGAGAACCAGTGTCTGAGTAGAGAACTAGAGTGTGGACAGAGAACCAGTGTCTGGGCAGAGAACCAGTGTTTGAGCAGAGAACTAGTGTGTGGGCAGAGAACCAGTGTCTGGGCAGAGAACCCGTGTCTGAAGAGAGAACTAGAGTGTGGACAGAGAACCAGTGTCTGGTCAGAGAACCAGTGTCTAGGCAGAGAACCAGGGTGTGGGCAGAGAACCAGTATCTGGGCAGAGAACCAGTGTCTGGGCAGAGTACCAGTGTCTGAGCAGAGAACTAGAGTGTGGACAGAGAACCAGTGTCTGGGCAGAGAACCAGTGTTTGAGCAGAGAACTAGTGTGTGGGCAGAGAACCAGTGTCTGGGCAGAGAACCAGTGTCTGAAGAGAGAACTAGAGTGTGGACAGAGAACCAGTGTCTGGTCAGAGAACCAGTGTCTAGGCAGAGAACCAGGGTGTGGGCAGAGAACCAGTATCTGGGCAGAAAACCAGTGTCTGAGCAGAGAACTAGAGTGGGGGCAGAGAACCAGTGTCTGGGCCGAGAACCAGTGTCTCGGCAGGGAAGCAGTGTCTGAACAGAGAACCAGTGTCTGGGCTGGGAAGCAGTGTCTTGGCAGAGAACCAGTGTCTGAAGAGAGAACCAAAATGTGGGCAGAGACTAGAGTGTGGGCAGAGAACCAGTGTCTGGGCAGAGAACTAGAGTGTGGGCAAAGAACTAGTGTCTGAATAGAGAACCAGTGTGTGGGCAGAGAACCAGTGTCTGAGGAGAGAACCAGTGTGTGGGCAAAGAACCAGTGTCTGTGGAGAGAACCAGTGTGTGGGCAGAAAACCAGTGTCTGAAGAGAGAACCAGAGTGTGGGCATAGAAACAGTGTCTGAGGAGAGAACCCGTGTGTGGGCAGGGAAGCAGTGTCTGGACAGAGAACCAGTGTCTGGGCAGGGAAGCAGTGTCTTGGCAGAGAACCAGTGTCTGAAGAGAGAACAAAAATGTGGGCAAAAAACCATGTGTCTGAGCAGAGAACCAGTGTCTGGGCAAAGAACCAGTGTGTGGGCAGAGAACCGGTGTCTGAGGAGAGAACCAGTGTGTGGGCAGAGAACTAGAGTGTGGGCAGAGATCCAGTGCCTGTGGAGAGAACCATTGTGTGGGCCGAGAACTAGAGAGTGGGCAGCGAACCAGTGTGTGGGCAGAGAGCTAGTGTCTGAAGAGAGAACCAGTGTGTGGGCAGAGAACCAGTGTCTGAAGAGAGAACCAGTGTGTGGGCAGAGAACCAGTGTCTGGGCAGAGAACTAGAGTGTGGGCAGAGAACCAGTGTCTGGGCAGAGAACCAGTGTCTGTAAAGAGAACCAGTGTGTGGGAAGAGAACCAGTGTCTGGGCAGAGAACCAGTGTCTGAGCAGACAACAGGTGTCTGGGCAGAGAACCAGTGTGTGGGCAGAGGACTAGTGTCTGAATAGAGAACCATTGTGGGCAGAGAACCAGTGTCTGAGGAGAGAACCAATGTGTGGGCAGAGAACGAGTGTCTGAGGAGAGAACCAGTGTGTGGGCAGAGAACCAGTGTCTGAGGAGAGAACCAGTGTGTGGGCAGAGAACCAGTGTCTGGGCAGAGAACTAGAGTGTGGGCAGAGAACCAGTGTCTGGGCAGAGAACCAGTGTCTGTGGAGAGAACCAGTGTGTGGGAAGAGAACCAGTGTCTGGGCAGAGAACCAGTTTCTGAGCAGACAACAGGTGTCTGGGCAGAGAACCAGTGTGTGGGCAGAGAACCGGTGTCTGAGGAGAGAACCAGTCTGTGGGCAGAGAACTAGTGTCTGAATAGAGAACCAGTGTGGGCAGAGAACCAGTGTCTGTGGGCAGAGAACCAGTCTGTAGGCAGAGAACTAGTGTCTGGGCAGAGAACCATTGTGGGCAGAGAACCAGTGTCTGTGGAGAGAACCAGTGTGTGGGAAAAGAACCAGTGTCTGGGCAGGGAACCAGTGTCTGAGCAGACAACATGTGTCTGGGCAGAGAAACAGTGTGTGGGCAGAGAACCGGTGTCCCTGGAGAGAACCAGTGTATGGGCAGAGAACTAGAGTGTGGGAAGAGAACCAGTGTTTATGGAGAGAACTAGAGTGTGGGCAGAGAACCAGTGTCTGGGCAGAGAACCAGTGTCTGTGGAGAGAACCAGTGTGTGGGAAGAGAACCAGTGTCTGGGCAGAGAACCAGTTTCTGAGCAGACAACAGGTGTCTGGGCAGAGAACCAGTGAGTGGGCAGAGAACCGGTGTCTGAGGAGAGAACCAGTCTGTGGGCAGAGAACTAGTGTCTGAATAGAGAACCAGTGTGGGCAGAGAACCAGTGTCTGTGGGCAGAGAACCAGTCTGTGGGCAGAGAACTAGTGTCTGGGCAGAGAACCATTGTGGGCAGAGAACCAGTGTCTGTGGAGAGAACCAGTGTGTGGGAAAAGAACCAGTGTCTGGGCAGGGAACCAGTGTCTGAGCAGACAACAGGTGTCTGGGCAGAGAACCAGTGTGTGGGCAGAGAACCGGTGTCCCTGGAGAGAACCAGTGTATGGGCAGAGAACTAGAGTGTGGGAAGAGAACCAGTGTTTATGGAGAGAACCAGTGTGTGGGCCGAGAACTAGAGTTTAAGCAGAGAGCCAGTGTGTGGGCAGAGATCTAGTGTCTGAAGAGAAAACCAGTGTGTGGGCAGAGAACCAGTGTCTGAGGAGAGAACCAGTGTGTGGGCAGAGAACTAGAGTGTGGGCAGAGAACCAGTGTGTGGGGAGAGAACCAGTGTGTGGGCTAAGACCTAGATTTTGGGCAGAGAACCAGTGTGTGGGCAGAGATCTAGTGTCTGAAGAGAGAACCAGTGTGTGGGCAGAGAACTAGAGTGTGGGCAGAGAACCAGTGTCTGTGGAGAGAACCAGTGTGTGGGCTAAGAACTAGAGTGTGGGCAGAGAACCAGAGTTTGGGCAGAGAACCAGTGTCTGAGCAGACAACAGGTGTCTGGGCAGAGAACCAGTGTGTGGGCAGAGAACCGGTGTCCCTGGAGAGAACCAGTGTATGGGCAGAGAACTAGAGTGTGGGAAGAGAACCAGTGTTTATGGAGAGAACTAGAGTGTGGGCAGAGAACCAGTGTCTGGGCAGAGAACCAGTGTCTGTGGAGAGAACCAGTGTGTGGGAAGAGAACCAGTGTCTGGGCAGAGAACCAGTTTCTGAGCAGACAACAGGTGTCTGGGCAGAGAACCAGTGTGTGGGCAGAGAACCGGTGTCTGAGGAGAGAACCAGTCTGTGGGCAGAGAACTAGTGTCTGAATAGAGAACCAGTGTGGGCAGAGAACCAGTGTCTGTGGGCAGAGAACCAGTCTGTGGGCAGAGAACTAGTGTCTGGGCAGAGAACCATTGTGGGCAGAGAACCAGTGTCTGTGGAGAGAACCAGTGTGTGGGAAAAGAACCAGTGTCTGGGCAGGGAACCAGTGTCTGAGCAGACAACAGGTGTCTGGGCAGAGAACCAGTGTGTGGGCAGAGAACCGGTGTCCCTGGAGAGAACCAGTGTATGGGCAGAGAACTAGAGTGTGGGAAGAGAACCAGTGTTTATGGAGAGAACCAGTGTGTGGGCCGAGAACTAGAGTTTAAGCAGAGAGCCAGTGTGTGGGCAGAGATCTAGTGTCTGAAGAGAAAACAAGTGTGTGGGCAGAGAACCAGTGTCTGAGGAGAGAACCAGTGTGTGGGCAGAGAACTAGAGTGTGGGCAGAGAACCAGTGTGTGGGGAGAGAACCAGAGTTTGAGCAGAGAACTAGATTGTTGGCAGAGAACCAGTGTCTGAGCAGAGATCTAGTGTCTGAAGAGAGAACCAGTGTGTGGGCAGAGAACTAGTGTCTGTGGGCAGAGAACCAGTCTGTGGGCAGAGAACTAGTGTCTGGGCAGAGAACCATTGTGGGCAGAGAACCAGTGTCTGTGGAGAGAACCAGTGTGTGGGAAAAGAACCAGTGTCTGGGCAGGGAACCAGTGTCTGAGCAGACAACAGGTGTCTGGGCAGAGAACCAGTGTGTGGGCAGAGAACCGGTGTCCCTGGAGAGAACCAGTGTATGGGCAGAGAACTAGAGTGTGGGAAGAGAACCAGTGTTTATGGAGAGAACCAGTGTGTGGGCCGAGAACTAGAGTTTAAGCAGAGAGCCAGTGTGTGGGCAGAGATCTAGTGTCTGAAGAGAAAACCAGTGTGTGGGCAGAGAACCAGTGTCTGAGGAGAGAACCAGTGTGTGGGCAGAGAACTAGAGTGTGGGCAGAGAACCAGTGTGTGGGGAGAGAACCAGTGTGTGGGCTAAGACCTAGATTTTGGGCAGAGAACCAGTGTGTGGGCAGAGATCTAGTGTCTGAAGAGAGAACCAGTGTGTGGGCAGAGAACCAGTGTCTGTGGAGAGAACCAGTGTGTGGGCTAAGAACTAGAGTGTGGGCAGAGAACCAGAGTTTGGGCAGAGAACCAGTGTCTGAGCAGACAACAGGTGTCTGGGCAGAGAACCAGTGTGTGGGCAGAGAACCGGTGTCCCTGGAGAGAACAAGTGTATGGGCAGAGAACTAGAGTGTGGGAAGACAACCAGTGTTTATGGAGAGAACTAGAGTGTGGGCAGAGAACCAGTGTCTGGGCAGAGAACCAGTGTCTGTGGAGAGAACCAGTGTGTGGGAAGAGAACCAGTGTCTGGGCAGAGAACCAGTTTCTGAGCAGACAACAGGTGTCTGGGCAGAGAACCAGTGTGTGGGCAGGGAACCGGTGTCTGAGGAGAGAACCAGTCTGTGGGCAGAGAACTAGTGTCTGAATAGAGAACCAGTGTGGGCAGAGAACCAGTGTCTGTGGGCAGAGAACCAGTCTGTGGGCAGAGAACTAGTGTCTGGGCAGAGAACCATTGTGGGCAGAGAACCAGTGTCTGTGGAGAGAACCAGTGTGTGGGAAAAGAACCAGTGTCTGGGCAGGGAACCAGTGTCTGAGCAGACAACAGGTGTCTGGGCAGAGAACCAGTGTGTGGGCAGAGAACCGGTGTCCCTGGAGAGAACCAGTGTATGGGCAGAAAACTAGTGTGGGAAGAGAACCAGTGTTTATGGAGAGAACCAGTGTGTGGGCCGAGAACTAGAGTTTAAGCAGAGAGCCAGTGTGTGGGCAGAGATCTAGTGTCTGAAGAGAAAACCAGTGTGTGGGCAGAGAACCAGTGTCTGAGGAGAGAACCAGTGTGTGGGCAGAGAACTAGAGTGTGGGCAGAGAACCAGTGTGTGGGGAGAGAACCAGAGTTTGAGCAGAGAACTAGATTGTTGGCAGAGAACCAGTGTCTGAGCAGAGATCTAGTGTCTGAAGAGAGAACCAGTGTGTGGGCAGAGAACTAGAGTGTGGGCAGAGAACCAGTGTCTGTGGAGAGAACCAGTGTGTGGGCTAAGAACTAGAGTGTGGGCAGAGAACCAGAGTTTGGGCAGAGAACTAGAGTGTTGGCAGAGAACCAGTGTCTGGGCAGAGAACCAGTGTCTTGGCAGAGAACCAGTGTCTGAGCAAAGATGCAGCACCTGAGCAGAGAACCATAGTCTTGCCAGAGAACCGGTGACTGAGCAGAGAACCATAATTTGAACAGAGAACCAAAGTGTGGGCAGATAACCAGTGTCTGAGGAGAGAACCAGAGGGGGGCAGAGAACCAGTGTCTGAGTAGAGAACTAGAGTGTGGGCAGAGAACCAGTGTCTGGGCAGAGTACCAGTGTCTGAGCAGAGAACTAGAGTGTGGACAGAGAACCAGTGTCTGGGCAGAGAACCAGTGTTTGAGCAGAGAACTAGTGTGTGGGCAGAGAACCAATGTCTGGGCAGAGAACCAGTGTCTGGGCAGGGAAGCAGTGTCTGGACAGAGAACCAGTGTCTGGGCTGGGAAGTAGTGTCTTGGCGGAGCACCAGTGTCTGAAGGAAGAACCAAAATGTGGGCAGAGAACCAATGTCTGAGGAGAGAACCAAAGTGTGGGCAGAGAACTGGTGTCTGAAGAGAGAACCAGAATGTGGGAAGAGAACTGGTGTCTGAGCAGAGAACAAGTGTCTGGGCAAAGAACCAGTGTGTGGGCAGAGAACCGGTGTCTGAGGAGAGAACCAGTGTGTGGGCAGAGAAATAGAGTGTGGGCAGAGAACCAGTGTCTGTGGGGAGAACCAGTGTGTGGGCCGAGAACTAGAGTGTGGGCAGAGAACCAGTGTGTGGGCAGAGAGCTAGTGTCTTAAGAGAGAACCAGAGTGTGGGCAGAGAACCAGTGTCTGAGGAGAGAACCAGTGTGTGGGCAGAGAACCAGTGTCTGAGGAGAGAACCAGTGTGTGGGCAGAGAATCAGTGTCTGTGCAGAGAACAAAAGTGTGGGCAGAGAACCAGTGTCTGGGCAGAGAACTAGAGTGTGGGCAGAGAACTAGTGCCTGAATAGAGAACCAGTGTGTGGGCAGAGAACCGGTGTCTGAGGAGAGAACCAGTGTGTGGCTAGAGAACAAGTGTCTGGGCAGAGAACCAGTGTCTGAGCAGAGAACTAGTGTGTGGGCAGAGAACCAGTGTCTGAGCAAAGAACCAGTGTCTGGGAAGAGAACCAGTGTCTGGGCAGAGAACCAGTGTCTGAGCAGAGAACTAGTGTGTGAGCAGAGAACCAGTGTCTGAGCAAAGAACCAGTGTCTGGGAAGAGAACCAGTGTCTGGGCAGAGAACCAGTGTCTGAGCAGAGAACTAGCGTGTGGGCAGAGAACCAGTGTCTGAGCAGAGAACCAGTTTCTGGGAAGAGAACCAGTGTCTGGGCAGAGAACCAGTGTCTGGGCAGGGAAGCAGTGTCTGAGCAGAGAGTGAGTGTCTGAGCAGAGAACCAGTGTCTAGGCAGAGAACCATACTGTGTGCAGAGAACCAGTGTCTGGGCAGATTACCAGCGCCTAAGCAGAGTACTAGAGTGAGGCTAAAGAACCAGTGTCTGGGCAGAGAACCAGTGTCTGAGCAGAGAAACAATGTGTGGGCAGAGAACCAGTGTCTGAGCAGAGAACTAGAGTGTGGGCAGAGAACCAGTGTCTGGGCAGAGAACCAGAGTGTGGGCAGAAAACTAGAGTGTGGCTAGAGAACAAGTGTCTGGGCAGAGAACCAGTGTCTGAGCAGAGAACTAGTGTGTGGGCAGAGAACCAGTGTCTGAGCAAAGAACCAGTGTCTGGGAAGAGAACCAGTGTCTGGGCAGAGAACCAGTGTCTGAGCAGAGAACTAGTGTGTGGGCAGAGAACCAGTGTCTGAGCAGAGAACCAGTTTCTGGGAAGAGAACCAGTGTCTGGGCAGAGAACTAGTGTGTGGGCAGAGAACCAGTGTCTGAGCAGAGAACCAGTTTCTGGGAAGAGAACCAGTGTCTGAGCAGAGAACTAGTGTGTGGGCAGAGAACCAGTGTCTGAGCAAAGAACCAGTGTCTGGGAAGAGAACCAGTGTCTGGGCAGAGAACCAGTGTCTGAGCAGAGAACTAGTGTGTGGGCAGAGAACCAGTGTCTGAGCAGAGAACCAGTTTCTGGGAAGAGAACCAGTGTCTGGGCAGAGAACCAGTGTCTGGGCAGGGAAGCAGTGTCTGAGCAGAGAGTGAGTGTCTGGGCAGAGAACCAGTGTCTAGGCAGAGAACCATACTGTGTGCAGAGAACCAGTGTCTGGGCAGATTACCAGCGCCTAAGCAGAGTACTAGAGTGAGGCTAAAGAACCAGTGTCTGGGCAGAGAACCAGTGTCTGAGCAGAGAAACAACGTGTGGGCAGAGAACCAGTGTCTGAGCAGAGAAGTAGAGTGTGGGCAGAGAACCTGTGTCTGGGCAGAGAACCAGAGTTTGGATAGAGAACTAGAGTGTGGACAGAGAACCAGTGTCTGGGCAGAGAACCAGTGTCTGAGCAGAGAACTAGAGTGTAGACAGTGAACCAAAGTGTGGGCAGAGAACCAGAGTCTGAGCAGAGAACTAGCGTGTGGGCAGAGAACCAGTGTCTGAGCAGAGAACCAGTTTCTGGGAAGAGAACCAGTGTCTGGGCAGAGAACCAGTGTCTGGGCAGGGAAGCAGTGTCTGAGCAGAGAGTGAGTGTCTGAGCAGAGAACCAGTGTCTAGGCAGAGAACCATACTGTGTGCAGAGAACCAGTGTCTGGGCAGATTACCAGCGCCTAAGCAGAGTACTAGAGTGAGGCTAAAAAACCAGTGTCTGGGCAGAGAACCAGTGTCTGAGCAGAGAAACAATGTGTGGGCAGAGAACCAGTGTCTGAGCAGAGAACTAGAGTGTAGACAGTGAACCAAAGTGTGGGCAGAGAACCAGAGTCTGAGCAGAGAACTAGCGTGTGGGCAGAGAACCAGTGTCTGAGCAGAGAACCAGTTTCTGGGAAGAGAACCAGTGTCTGGGCAGAGAACCAGTGTCTGGGCAGGGAAGCAGTGTCTGAGCAGAGAGTGAGTGTCTGAGCAGAGAACCAGTGTCTAGGCAGAGAACCATACTGTGTGCAGAGAACCAGTGTCTGGGCAGATTACCAGCGCCTAAGCAGAGTACTAGAGTGAGGCTAAAAAACCAGTGTCTGGGCAGAGAACCAGTGTCTGAGCAGAGAAACAATGTGTGGGCAGAGAACCAGTGTCTGAGCAGAGAACTAGAGTGTGGGCAGAGAACCAGTGTCTGGGCAGAGAACCAGAGTGTGGGCAGAAAACTAGAGTGTGGCTAGAGAACAAGTGTCTGGGCAGAGAACCAGTGTCTGAGCAGAGAACTAGTGTGTGGGCAGAGATCCAGTGTCTGAGCAAAGAACCAGTGTCTGGGAAGAGAACCAGTGTCTGGGCAGAGAACCAGTGTCTGAGCAGAGAACTAGTGTGTGGGCAGAGAACCAGTGTCTGAGCAGAGAACCAGTTTCTGGGAAGAGAACCAGTGTCTGGGCAGAGAACCAGTGTCTGGGCAGGGAAGCAGTGTCTGTGCAGAGAGTGAGTGTCTGGGCAGAGAACCAGTGTCTAGGCAGAGAACCATACTGTGTGCAGAGAACCAGTGTCTGGGCAGATTACCAGCGCCTAAGCAGAGTACTAGAGTGAGGCTAAAGAACCAGTGTCTGGGCAGAGAACCAGTGTCTGAGCAGAGAAACAATGTGTGGGCAGAGAACCAGTGTCTGAGCAGAGAAGTAGAGTGTGGGCAGAGAACCTGTGTCTGGGCAGAGAACCAGAGTTTGGATAGAGAACTAGAGTGTTGGCAGAGAACCAGTGTCTGGGCAGAGAACCAGTGTCTGAGCAGAGAACTAGAGTGTAGACAGTGAACCAAAGTGTGGGCAGAGAACCAGAGTCTGAGTAGAGAACCAGAGGGGGGCAGAGAACCAGTGTCTGGGCAGAGAACCAGTGTCTTAGCAGAGATGCAGCATCTGAGCAGCGAACCAAAGTGTGGGCAGAGAACCAGAGTCTAATGAGAGAGAACCAGAGGGGGGCAGATAACCAGTGTCTGAGTAGAGAACTAGAGTGTGGACAGAGAACCAGTGTCTGGGCAGTGTCTGGACAGAGAACCAGTGTCTGGGCAGGGAAGCAGTGTCTTTGCAGAGAACCAATGTCTGAAGAGAGAACCAAAATGTGGGCAGAGAACCGGTGTCTGAGCAGAGAACCAGAGTCTGGGCAGAGAACCAGTGTGTGGGCAGAAAACCAGTGTCTGAGGAGAGAACCAGTGTGTGGGCAGAGAAATAGAGTGTGGGCAGAGAACCAGTGTCTGTGGAGAGAAACAGTGTGTGGGCCGAGAACTAGAGTGTGGGAACCAGTGTGTGGGCAGAGAAATAGAGTGTGGGCAGAGAACGAGTGTCTGTGGAGAGAACCAGTGTGTGGGCCGAGAACTAGAGTGTGGGCAGAGAACCAGTGTGTGGGCAGAGATCTTGTGTCTTAAGAGCGAACCAGTGTGTGGGCAGAGAACCAGTGTCTGAGGAGAGAACCAGTGTGTGGGCAGAGAACCAGTGTCTGAGGAGAGGACCAGTGTGTGGGCAGAGAATCAGTGTCTGTGCAGAGAACTAGAGTGTGGGCAGAGAACCAGTGTCTGGGCAGAGAACTAGAGTGTGGGCATAGAACTAGTGCCTGAATAGAGAACCAGTGTGTGGGCAGAGAACCAGTGTCTGAGGAGAGAACCAGGGTGTGGGCAGAGAACCAGTGTCTGAGCAGAGAACTAGAGTGTGGGCAGAGAAACAGTGTCTGGGCAGAGAACCAGAGTGTGGGCAGAAAAGTAGAGTATGGGCAGAGAACCAGTGTCTAGGCAGGGAAGCAGTGTCTGAGCAGATAGCGAGTGCCTGGGCAGAGATACAGTGTCTAGGCAGAGAACCAGTGTGTGGGCAGAGAACCAGTGTCTGAGGAGAGAACACGTATGTGTCTGCAGAGAACTAGAGTGTGGGCTGAGAACCAGTGTCTATGGAGAGAACCAGTGTGTGGGCCGAGATCTAGAGTATGGGCAGAGAACCAGTGTCTGTGGAGAGAACCAGTGTGTGGGCCGAGAACTAGAGTTTGAGCAGAGCACCAGTGTAGGGGCAGAGATCTAGTGTCTGAAGAGAGAACCAGTGTGTGGGCAGAGAACCAGTGTCTGAGGAGAGAACCAGTGTGTGGGCAGAGAACTAGAGTGTGGGCAGAGAATCAGTGTCTGTGGAGAGAACCAGTGTGTGGGCCGAGAACTAGAGTGTGGGCAGAGAACCAGTGTGTGGGCAAATATGTAGTGTCTGAAGAGAGAATCAGTGTGTCGGCAGAGAACTAGAGTGTGGGAAGAGAACCAGTGTCTGTGGAGAGAATCAATTTGTGGGCCGAGAACTAGAGTGTGGGCAGAGAACCAGAGTTTGGGCAGAAAACTAGAGTGTTGGCAGAGAACCAGTGTCTGTGCAGAGATCTAGAGTGTAGACAGAAAACCAGTGTCTGGGCAGAGAATTAGTGTCTGGGCAGGGAAGCAGTGTCTGAGCACAGAACCAGTGTCTGGGCAGAGAACCAGAGTGTTGGCAGAGAACCAGTGTCTGGGCAGAGAACCAGTGTCTGAGCAGAGATGCAGCACCTGAGCAGAGAACTAGAGTCTTGCCAGAGAACCGGTGACCGAGCAGAGAACCAGAATATGAGCAGAGAACCAAAGTGTGGGCAGAAAACCACTGTCTGAGGAGAGAACCAGAGGGGGCAAAGAACCACTGTCTGAGTAGAGAACTAGAGTGTGGGCAGAGAACCAGTGTCTGGGCAGAGTACCAATGTCTGAGCAGAGAACCAGTGTCTGGGCAGAGAACCAGTGTCTGGGCAGAGAACCAGGGTTTGGGCAGAGAACCAGTATCTGGGCAGAGAACCAGTGTTTGAGCAGAGAACTAGTGTGTGGGCAGAGAACCAGTGTCTGGGCAGAGAACCAGTGTCTGAGCAGGGAAGCAGTGTCTGGACAGAGAACCAGTGTCTGGGCAGGGAAGCAGTGTCTTTGCAGAGAACCAATGTCTGAAGAGAGAACCAAAATGTGGGCAGAGAAACGGTGTCTGAGCAGAGAACCAGTGTCTGTGGAGAGAACTAGTGTGTGGGCTAAGAACTAGAGTGTGGGCAGAGAACCAGAGTTTGGGCAGAGAACTAGAGTGTTGGCAGAGAACCAGTGTCTGGGCAGAGATCTAGAGTGTAGACAGAAAACCAGTGTCTGGGCAGAGAACCAGTGTCTGGGCAGGGAAGCAGTGTCTGAGCACAGAACCAGTGTCTGGGCAGAGAACCAGAGTGTTGGCAGAGAACCAGTGTCTGGGCAGAGAACCAGTGTCTGAGCAGAGATGCAGCACCTGAGCAGAGAACTAGAGTCTTGCCAGAGAACCGGTGACCGAGCAGAGATCCAGAATATGAGCAGAGAACCAAAGTGTGGGCAGAAAACCAGTGTCTGAGGAGAGAACCAGAGGGGGCAGAGAACCAGTGTCTGAGTAGAGAACTAGAGTGTGGGCAGAGAACCAGTGTCTGGGCAGAGTACCAATGTCTGAGCAGAGAACCAGTGTCTGGGCAGAGAACCAGTGTCTGGGCAGAGAACCAGGGTTTGGGCAGAGAACCAGTATCTGGGCAGAGAACCAGTGTTTGAGCAGAGAACTAGTGTGTGGGCAGAGAACCAGTGTCTGGGCAGAGAACCAGTGTCTGGGCAGGGAAGCAGTGTCTGGACAGAGAACCAGTGTCTGGGCAGGAAAGCAGTGTCTTTGCAGAGAACCAATGTCTGAAGAGAGAACCAAAATGTGGGCAGAGAACCGGTGTCTGAGCAGAGAACCAGTGTCTGGGCAGAGAACCAGTGTGAGGGCAGAGAACCAGTGTCTGAGGAGAGAACACATATGTGTCTGCAGAGAACTAGAGTTTGGGCAGAGAACCAGTGTCTGTGGAGAGAACTAGAGTGTGGGCAGAGAACCAGTGTCTGGGCAGAGAACCAGAGTGTAGGCAGAAAACTAGAGTATGGACTGAGAACCAGTGTCTGGGCAGATTACCAGCGCCTAAGCAGAGTACTAGAGTGTGGGCAGAAAACCAGTGTCTGAGGAGAGAACCAGAGGGGGCAGAGAACCAGTGTCTGAGTAGAGAACTAGAGTGTGGGCAGAGAACCAGTGTCTGGGCAGAGTACCAATGTCTGAGCAGAGAACCAGTGTCTGGGCAGAGAACCAGTGTCTGGGCAGAGAACCAGGGTTTGGGCAGAGAACCAGTATCTGGGCAGAGAACCAGTGTTTGAGCAGAGAACTAGTGTGTGGGCAGAGAACCAGTGTCTGGGCAGAGAACCAGTGTCTGGGCAGGGAAGCAGTGTCTGGACAGAGAACCAGTGTCTGGGCAGGAAAGCAGTGTCTTTGCAGAGAACCAATGTCTGAAGAGAGAACCAAAATGTGGGCAGAGAACCGGTGTCTGAGCAGAGAACCAGTGTCTGGGCAGAGAACCAGTGTGAGGGCAGAGAACCAGTGTCTGAGGAGAGAACACATATGTGTCTGCAGAGAACTAGAGTTTGGGCAGAGAACCAGTGTCTGTGGAGAGAACTAGAGTGTGGGCAGAGAACCAGTGTCTGGGCAGAGAACCAGAGTGTAGGCAGAAAACTAGAGTATGGACTGAGAACCAGTGTCTGGGCAGATTACCAGCGCCTAAGCAGAGTACTAGAGTGTGGCCAGAGAACCAGTGTCTGGGCAGAGAACCAGTGTCTGAGCAGAGAAACAATGTGTGGGCAGAGAACCAGTGTCTGAGCAGAGAACTAGAGTGTGGGCAGAGAACCTGTGTCTGGGCAGAGAACCAGAGTTTGGGTAGAGAACTAGAGTGTTGGCAGAGAACCAGTGTCTGGGCAGAGAACCAGTGTCTGAACAGAGAACTAGAGTGTAGACAGAGAACCAAAGTGTGGGCAGAGAACCAGAGTCTGAGGAGAGAACCAGAGGGGCGCAGAGAACCAGTGACTGGGCAGAGAACCAGTGTCTGAGCAGAGATGCACCATCTGAGCAGCGAACCAAAGTGTAGGCAGAGAACCAGAGTCTGAGGAGAGAACCAGAGGGGGCAGAGAACCAGTGTCTGAGTAGAGAACTAGAGTGTGGACAGTGAACCAGTGTCTGGGCAGTGTCTGGACAGAGAACCAGTGTCTGGGCAGGGAAGCAGTGTCTTTGCAGAGAACCAATGTCTGAAGAGAGAACCAAAATGTGGGCAGAGAACTGGTGTCTGAGCAGAAAACCAGAGTCTGGGCAGAGAACCAGTGTGTGGGCAGAGAACCGGTGTCTGAGGAGAGAACCAGTGTGTGGGCAGAGAAATAGAGTGTGGGCAGAGAACCAGTGTCTGTGGAGAGAAACAGTGTGTGGGCCGAGAACTAGAGTGTGGGAACCAGTGTGTGGGCAGAGAAATAGAGTGTGGGCAGAGAACCAGTGTCTTTGGAGAGAACCAGTGTGTGGGCCGAGAACTAGAGTGTGGGCAGAGAACCAGTGTGTGGGCAGAGATCTAGTGTCATAAGAGAGAACCAGTGTGTGGGCAGAGAACCAGTGTCCGAGGAGAGAACCAGTGTCTGAGGAGAGAACGAGTGTGTGGGCAGAGAATCAGTGTCTGTGCAGAGAACTAGAGTGTGGGCAAAAATCCAGTGTCTGGGCAGAGAACTAGAGTGTGGGCAGAGATCTAGTGTCTTAAGAGAGAACCAGTGTGTGGGCAGAGAACCAGTGTCCGAGGAGAGAACCAGTGTCTGAGGAGAGAACGAGTGTGTGGGCAGAGAACCAGTGTCTGAGGAGAGAACCAGTGTGTGGGCAGAGAACCAGTGTCTGAGCAGAGAACTAGAGTGTGGGCAGAAAACTAGAGTATGGGCAGAGAACCAGTGTCTGAGGAGAGAACACGTATGTGTCTGCAGAGAACTAGAGTGTGGGCAGAGAACCAGTGTCTATGGAGAGAACCAGTGTGTGGGCTGAGATCTAGAGTGTGGGCAGAGAACCAGTGTCTGTGGAGAGAACCAGTGTGTGGGCCCAAAGAACTAGAGTTTGGGCAGAGCACCAGTGTGTGGGCAGAGATCTAGTGTCTGAAGAGAGAACCAGTGTGTGGGCAGAGAACCGGTGTCTGAGGAGAGAACCAGTGTGTGGGCAGAGAACTAGAGTGTGGGCAGAGAATCAGTGTCTGTGGAGAGAACCAGTGTGTGGGCCGAGAACTAGAGTGTGGGCAGAGAACCAGTGTGTGGGCAAAGATGTAGTGTCTGAAGAGAGAACCAGTGTGTGGGCAGAGAACTAGAGTGTGGGCAGAGAACCAGTGTCTGTGGAGAGAACCTGTGTGTGGGCCGAGAACTAGAGTGTGGGCAGAGAACCAGTGTGTGGGCAGAGATCTAGTGTCTGAAGAGAGAACCAGTGTGTGGGCAGAGAACCAGTGTCTGAGGATAGAACCAGTGTGTGGGCAGAGAAACAGTGTCTGAGCAGAGAACTAGAGTGTGGGCAGAGAACCAGTGTCTGGGCAGAGAACCAGAGTGTGGGCAGAAAACTAGAGTATGGGCAGAGAACCAGTGTCTGTGAAGAGAACCAGTGTCTGGGCAGAGAACAAGTGTCTAGGCAGGGAAGCAGTGTCTGAGCAGAGAGCGAGTGCCTGGGCAGAGAAACAGTATCTAGGCAGAGAACCAGAGTTTGGGCAGAGAACCAGTGTCTGGGCAGATTACCAGCGCCTAAGCAGAGTACTAGAGTGTAGCTAGAGAACCAGTGTCTGGGCAGAGAACCAGAGTCTGAGCAGAGAAACCATGTGTGGGCAGAGAACCAGTGTCTGAGCAGAGAACCAGAGTTTGGGCAGAGAACTAGAGTGTTGGCAGAACACCAGTGTCTGGGCAGAGAACCAGTGTGTGGGCAGAAAACCGGTGTCTGAGGAGAGAACCAGTGTCTGAGTAGAGAACTAGAGTGTGGACAGAGAACCAGTGTCTGGGCAGTGTCTGGACAGAGAACCAGTGTCTGGGCAGGGAAGCAGTGTCTTTGCAGAGAACCAATGTCTGAAGAGAGAATCAAAATGTGGGCAGAGAACCAGTGTCTGAGCAGAGAACCAGAGTCTGGGCAGAGGACCAGTGTGTGGGCAGAGAACCGGTGTCTGAGGAAAGAACCAGTGTGTGGGCAGAGAAATAGAGTGTGGGCAGAGAACCAGTGTCTGTGGAGAGAAACAGTGTGTGGGCCGAGAACTAGAGTGTGGGAACCAGTGTGTGGGCAGAGAAATAGAGTGTGGGCAGAGAACCAGTGTCTTTGGAGAGAACCAGTGTGTGGGCCGAGAACTAGAGTGTGGGCAGAGAACCAGTGTGTGGGCAGAGATCTAGTGTCTTAAGAGAGAACCAGTGTGTGGGCAGAGAACCAGTGTCCGAGGAGAGAACCAGTGTCTGAGGAGAGAACGAGTGTGTGGGCAGAGAATCAGTGTCTGTGCAGAGAACTAGAGTGTGGGCAAAGATCCAGTGTCTGGGCAGAGAACTAGAGTGTGGGCAGAGAACTAGTGTCTGAATAGAGAACCAGTGTGTGGGCAGAGAACCAGTGTCTGAGGAGAGAACCAGTGTGTGGGCAGAGAACCAGTGTCTGAGCAGAGAACTAGAGTGTGGGCAGAAAACTAGAGTATGGGCAGAGAACCAGTGTCTGAGGAGAGAACACGTATGTGTCTGCAGAGAACTAGAGTGTGGGCAGAGAACCAGTGTCTATGGAGAGAACCAGTGTGTGGGCTGAGATCCAGAGTGTGGGCAGAGAACCAGTGTCTGTGGAGAGAACCAGTGTGTGGGCCCAAAGAACTAGAGTTTGGGCAGAGCACCAGTGTGTGGGCAGAGATCTAGTGTCTGAAGAGAGAACCAGTGTGTGGGCAGAGAACCGGTGTCTGAGGAGAGAACCAGTGTGTGGGCAGAGAACTAGAGTGTGGGCAGAGAATCAGTGTGTGGGCAAAGATGTAGTGTCTGAAGAGAGAACCAGTGTGTGGGCAGAGAACTAGAGTGTGGGCAGAGAACCAGTGTCTGTGGAGAAAACCTGTGTGTGGGCCGAGAACTAGAGTGTGGGCAGAGAACCAGTGTGTGGGCAGAGATCTAGTGTCTGAAGAGAGAACCAGTGTGTGGGCAGAGAACTAGAGTGTGGGCAGAGAACCAGTGTCTGAGGATAGAACCAGTGTGTGGGCAGAGAAACAGTGTCTGAGCAGAGAATTAGAGTGTGGGCAGAGAACCAGTGTCTGGGCAGAGAACCAGAGTGTGGGCAGAAAACTAGAGTATGGGCAGAGAACCAGTGTCTGTGAAGAGAACCAGTGTCTGGGCAGAGAACCAGTGTCTAGGCAGGGAAGCAGTGTCTGAGCAGAGAGCGAGTGCCTGGGCAGAGAAACAGTGTCTAGGCAGAGAACCAGAGTTTGGGCAGAGAACCAGTGTCTGGGCAGATTACCAGCGCCTAAGCAGAGTACTAGAGTGTAGCTAGAGAACCAGTGTCTGGGCAGAGAACCAGAGTCTGAGCAGAGAAACCATGTGTGGGCAGAGAACCAGTGTCTGAGCAGAGAACCAGAGTTTGGGCAGAGAACTAGAGTGTTGGCAGAACACCAGTGTCTGGGCAGAGAACCAGTGCGTGGGCAGAAAACCGGTGTCTGAGGAGAGAACCAGTGTCTGAGTAGAGAACTAGAGTGTGGACAGAGAACCAGTGTCTGGGCAGTGTCTGGACAGAGAAGCAGTGTCTGGGCAGGGAAACAGTGTCTTTGCAGAGAACCAATGTCTGAAGAGAGAACCAAAATGTGGGCAGAGAACCAGTGTCTGAGCAGAGAACCAGAGTCTGGGCAGAGAACCAGTGTGTGGGCAGAGAACCAGTGTCTGAGGAGAGAACACGTATGTGTCTGCGGAGAACTAGCGTGTGGGCAGAGAACCAGTGTCTATGGAGAGAACCAGTGTGTGGGCCGAGATCTAGAGTGTGGGCAGAGAACCAGTGTCTGTGGAGAGAACCAGTGTCTGGGCAGAGAACCAGTGTCTGAGCTGAGACTTAGAGTGTAGACAGAGAACCAAAGTGTGGGCAGAGAACCAAAGTCTGAGGAGAGAACCAGAGGGGGGCAGAGAACCAGTGTCTGGGCAGAGAACCAGTGTCTGAGCAGAGATGCAGCATCAGAGCAGCGAACCAAAGTGTGGGCAGAGAATCAGAGTCTGAGGAGAGAACCAGAGGGGGGCAGAGAACCAGTGTCTGAGTAGAGAACTAGAGTGTGGACAGAGAACCAGTGTCTGGGCAGTGTCTGGACAGACAACCAGTGTCTGGGCAGGGACGCAGTGTTTTTGCAGAGAACCAATGTCTGAAGAGAGAACAAAAATGTGGGCAGAGAACCAGTGTGTGGTCAGAAAACCGGTGTCTGAGGAGAGAACCAGTGTCTGAGTAGAGAACTAGAGTGTGGACAGAGAACCAGTGTCTGGGCAGTGTCTGGACAGAGAACCAGTGTCTGGGCAGGGAAGCAGTGTCTTTGCAGAGAACCAATGTCTGAGCAGAGAACCAGAGTCTGGGCAGAGAACCAGTGTGTGGGCAGAAAACCGGTGTCTGAGGAGAGAACCAGTGTGTGGGCCGAGAACTAGAGTGTGGGCAGAGAACCAGTGTGTGGGCAGAGATCTTGTGTCTTAAGAGAGAACCAGTGTGTGGGCAGAGAACCAGTGTCTGAGGAGAGAACCTGTGTGTGGGCAGAGAACCAGTGTCTGAGGAGAGAACCAGTGTGTGGGCAGAGAATCAGTGTCTGTGCAGAGAACTAGAGTGTGGGCAGACAACCAGTGTCTGGGCAGAGAACTAGAGGGTGGACAGAGAACTAGTGCCTGAATAGAGAACCAGTGTGTGGGCAGAGAACCAGTGTCTGAGGAGAGAACCAGTGTGTGTTGGCTTCGAGAACCAGTGTCTGAGCAGAGAACTAGAGTATGGGCAGAGAACCAGTGTCTGTGAAGAGAAGCAGTGTATGGGCAGAGAACCAGTGTCTAAGCAGGGAAGCAGTGTCTGAGCAGAGAGCGAGTGCCTGGGCCAAGAAACAGTGTCTAGGCAGAGAACCAGACCTGGGCAGAGAACCAGTGTCTGGGCTGATTACCTGGCGCCTAAGCAGAGTACTAGAGTGTGGCTAGAGAACCAGTGTCTGGGCAGAGAACCAGAGTCTGAGCAGAGAAACAATGTGTGGGCAGAGAACCAGTGTCTGAGCAGAGAATTAGAGTGTGGGCAGAGAACCTGTGTCTGGGCAGATAACCAGTGTCTTAGAAGAGAACCAATGTGTTGACAGAGAACCAGTGTCTGGGCAGATAACAATAGTGTGGGCAGAGAAACAGAATGTGAGCAGAGAACCAGTGTCTGGGTAGATAACCAGTGTCTAAGCATGGAACTATAGTGTGGGCAGAGAACTAGTGTCTGGGCTGAGAACCAGTGTCTGAGCAGAGAACTAGAGTGTGGGCAGAGAACCAGTGTCTGGGCAGAGAACCAGTGTCTGAGCAGAGATGCAGCATCTGAGCAGAGAACCAGAGTCTTGCCAGAGAACCAGTGTCTGGGAAGAGAACCAATATCAGAGCAGAGAAACAATGTGTGGGCAGAGAACCAGTGTCTAAAGAGAGAACTAGAGTGTGGACAGAGAACCAGTGTCTGGGCAGGGAAGCAGTGTCTGAGCACAGAACCAGTGCCTGGGCAGAGAACCAGAGTGTTGGCAGAGAACCAGTGTCTGGACAGAGAACCAGTGTCTGAGCAGAGATGCAGCATCTGAGCAGAGAACCAGAGTCTTGCCAGAGAACCGGTGACTGAGCAGAGAACCAGAATTTGAGCAGAGAACCAAAGTGTGGGAAGAGAACCAGTGTCTGAGGAGAAAACCAGAGGGGGGCAGAGAACAAGTGTCTGAGTAGAGAACTAGAGTGTGGGCAGAGAAACAGTGTCCGGGCAGAGTACCAATGTCTGAGCAGAGAACTAGAGTGTGGACAAAGAACCAGTGTCTGGGCAGAGAACCAGTGTCTGGGCAGAGAACCAATATCTGAGCAGAGAAACAATGTGTGGGCAGAGAACCAGTGTCTGAAGAGAGAACTAGAGTGTGGACAGAGAACCAGTGTCTGGGCAGTGTCTGGACAGAGAACCAGTGTCTGGGCAGGGAAGCAGTGTCTTTGCAGAGAACCAATGTCTGAAGAGAGAACCAAAATTTGGGCAGAGAACCAGTGTCTGAGCAGAGAACCAGAGTCTGGGCAGAGAACCAGTGTGTGGGCAGAGAACCAGTGTCTGAGGAGAGAACACGTATGTGTCTGCGGAGAACTAGAGTGTGGGCAGAGAACCAGTGTCTATGGAGAGAACCAGTGTGTGGGCCGAGATCTAGAGTGTGGGCAGAGAACCAGTGTCTGTGGAGAGAACCAGTGTCTGGGCAGAGAACCAGTGTCTGAACTGAGACTTAGAGTGTAGACAGAGAACCAAAGTGTGGGCAGAGAACCAAAGTCTGAGGAGAGAACCAGAGGGGGGCAGAGAACCAGTGTCTGGGCAGAGATGCAGCATCTGAGCAGAGATGCAGCATCTGAGCAGCGAACCAAAGTGTGGGCAGAGAATCAGAGTCTGAGAAGAGAACCAGAGGGGGGCAGAGAACCAGTGTCTGAGTAGAGAACTAGAGTGTGGACAGAGAACCAGTGTCTGGGCAGTGTCTGGACAGACAACCAGTGTCTGGGCAGGGACGCAGTGTCTTTGCAGAGAACCAATGTCTGAAGAGAAAACAAAAATGTGGGCAGAGAACCAGTGTGTGGGCAGAAAACCGGTGTCTGAGGAGAGAACCAGTGTCTGAGTAGAGAACTAGAGTGTGGACAGAGAACCAGTGTCTGGGCAGTGTCTGGACAGAGAACCAGTGTCTGGGCAGGGAAGCGGTGTCTTTGCAGAGAACCAATGTCTGAGCAGAGAACCAGAGTCTGGGCAGAGAACCAGTGTGTGGGCAGAAAACTGGTGTCTGAGGAGAGAACCAGTGTGTGGGCCGAGAACTAGAGTGTGGGCAGAGAACCAGTGTGTGGGCAGAGATCTTGTGTCTTAAGAGAGAACCAGTGTGTGGGCAGAGAACCAGTGTCTGAGGAGAGAACCTGTGTGTGGGCAGAGAACCAGTGTCTGAGGAGAGAACCAGTGTGTGGGCAGAGAATCAGTGTCTGTGCAGAGAACTAGAGTGTGGGCAGACAACCAGTGTCTGGGCAGAGAACTAGAGGGTGGACAGAGAACTAGTGCCTGAATAGAGAACCAGTGTGTGGGCAGAGAACCAGTGTCTGAGGAGAGAACCAGTGTGTGGGCAGAGAACCAGTGTCTGAGCAGAGAACTAGAGTGTGGGCAGAGAACCAGTGTCTGGGCAGAGAACCAGAGTGTGGGCAGAAAACTAGAGTATGGGCAGAGAACCAGTGTCTGTGAAGAGAAGCAGTGTCTGGGCAGAGAACCAGTGTCTAAGCAGGGAAGCAGTGTCTGAGCAGAGAGCGAGTGCCTGGGCCAAGAAACAGTGTCTAGGCAGAGAACCAGATCTGGGCAGAGAACCAGTGTCTGGGCTGATTACCAGCGCCTAAGCAGAGTACTAGAGTGTGGCTAGAGAACCAGTGTCTGGGCAGAGAACCAGAGTCTGAGCAGAGAAACAATGTGTGGGCAGAGAACCAGTGTCTGAGCAGAGAACTAGAGTGTGGGCAGAGAAACTGTGTCTGGGCAGATAACCAGTGTCTTAGAAGAGAACCAATGTGTTGACAGAGAACCAGTGTCTGGGCAGATAACAATAGTGTGGGCAGAGAAACAGAATGTGGGCAGACAACCAGTGTCTAGGCAGAGAACCAGAGTGTGAGCAGAGAACCAGTGTCTGGGTAGATAACCAGTGTCTAAGCATGGAACTATAGTGTGGGCAGAGAACTAGTGTCTGGGCTGAGAACCAGTGTCTGAGCAGAGAACTAGAGTGTGGGCAGAGAACCAGTGTCTGGGCAGAGAACCAGTGTCTGAGCAGAGATGCAGTATCTGAGCAGAGAACCAGAGTCTTGCCAGAGAACCAGTGTCTGGGAAGAGAACCAATATCAGAGCAGAGAAACAATGTGTGGGCAGAGAACCAGTGTCTAAAGAGAGAACTAGAGTGTGGACAGAGAACCAGTGTCTGGGCAGGGAAGCAGTGTCTGAGCACAGAACCAGTGTCTGGGCAGAGAACCAGAGTGTTGGCAGAGAACCAGTGTCTGGACAGAGAACCAGTGTCTGAGCAGAGATGCAGCATCTGAGCAGAGAACCAGAGTCTTGCCAGAGAACCGGTGACTGAGCAGAGAACCAGAATTTGAGCAGAGAACCAAAGTGTGGGAAGAGAACCAGTGTCTGAGGAGAAAACCAGAGGGGGGCAGAGAACCAGTGTCTGAGTAGAGAACTAGAGTGTGGGCAGAGAAACAGTGTCCGGGCAGAGTACCAATGTCTGAGCAGAGAACTAGAGTGTGGACAAAGAACCAGTGTCTGGGCAGAGAACCAGTGTCTGGGCAGAGAACCAATATCTGAGCAGAGAAACAATGTGTGGTCAGAGAACCAGTGTCTGAAGAGAGAACTAGAATGTGGACAGAGAACCAGTGTCTGGGCAGAGAACCAGTGTCTGGGCAGAGAACCAGGGTGTGGGCAGAGAACCAGAGTGTTAGCAGAGAACCAGTGTCTGGGCAGATAAACAGTGTCTTAGAAGAGAACCAATGTGTTGACAGAGAACCAGTGTCTGGGCAGAGAACAAGAGTGTGGACAGAGAAACAGAATGTGGTCAGAGAACCAGTGTCTTGGCAGAGAACCAGAGTGTTGGCAGAGAACCAGTGTCTGGGCAGAGAACCAGTGTCTGAGCAGAGATGCAGCATCTGAGCAGAGAACCAGAGTCTTGCCAGAGAATCGGTGACTGAGCAGAGAACCATAATTTGAGCAGAGAACCAAAGTGTGGGCAGAGAACCAGTGTCTGAGGAGAGAACCAGAGGGGGGCAGAGAACCAGTGTCTGAGTAGAGAACTAGAGTGTGGGCAGAGAACAAGTGTCTGGGCAGAGTACCAGTGTCTGAGCAGAGAACTAGAGTGTGGAAAAAGAACCAGTGTCTGGGCAGAGAAGCAGTGTCTGGGCAGAGAACCAATATCTGAGCAGAGAAACAATGTGTGGGCAGAAAACCAGTGTCTGAAGAGAGAACTAGAGTGTGGACAGAGAACCAGTGTCTGGTCAGAGAACCAGTGTCTGGGCAGAGAACCAGGGTGTGGGCAGAGAACCAGTATCTGGGCAGAAAACCAGTGTCTGAGCAGAGAACTAGGGTGGGGGCAGAGAACCAGTGTCTGGGCCGAGAACCAGTGTCTGGGCAGGGAAGCAGTGTCTGAACAGAGAACCAGTGTCTGGGCTGGGAAGCAGTGTCTTGGCAGAGAACCAGTGTCTGAAGAGAGAACCAAAATGTGGGCAGAGACTAGAGTGTGGGCAGAGAACCAGTGTCTGGGCAGAGAACTAGAGTGTGGGCAAAGAACAAGTGTCTGAATAGAGAACCAGTGTGTGGGCAGAGAACCAGTGTCTGAGGAGAGAACCAGTGTGTGGGCAAAGAATCAGTGTCTGTGGAGAGAACCAATGTGTGGGCAGAAAACCAGTGTCTGAAGAGAGAACCAGAGTGTGGGCATAGAACCAGTGTCTGAGGAGAGAACCAGTGTGTGGGCAGAGAACCAGTGTCTGGGCAGAGAACCAGTGTCTGGGCAGGGAAGCAGTGTCTGGACAGAGAACCAGTGTCTGGGCAGGGAAGCAGTGTCTTGGCAGAGAACCAGTGTCTGAAGAGAGAACAAAAATGTGGGCAAAAAAACATGTGTCTGAGCAGAGAACCAGTGTCTGGGCAAAGAACCAGTGTGTGGGCAGAGAACCGTTGTCTGAGGAGAGAACCAGTGTGTGGGCAGAGAACTAGAGTGTGGGCAGAGATCCAGTGTCTGTGGAGAGAACCAGTGTGTGGGCCGAGAACTAGAGAGTGGGCAGAGAACCAGTGTGTGGGCAGAGAGCTAGTGTCTGAAGATAGAACCAGTGTGTGGGCAGAGAACCAGTGTCTGAGGAGAGAACCAGTGTGTGGGCAGAGAACCAGTGTCTGGGAAGAGAACTAGAGTGTGGGCAGAGAACCAGTGTCTGGGCAGAGAACCAGTGTCTGTGGAGAGAACCAGTGTGTGGGAAGAGTACCAGTGTCTGGGCAGAGAACCAGTGTCGGAGCAGACAACAGGTGTCTGGGCAGAGAACCAGTGTGTGGGCAGAGAACCGGTGTCTGAGGAGAGAACCAGTCTGTGGGCAGAGAACTAGCGTCTGAATAGAGAACCATTATGGGCAGAACCAGTGTCTGAGGAGAGAACCAGTGTGTGGGCAGAGAACGAGTGTCTGAGGAGACAACCAGTGTGTGGGCAGAGAACCAGTGTCTGAGGAGAGAATCAGTGTGTGGGCAGAGAACCAGTGTCTGGGCAGAGAACTAGAGTGTGGGCAGAGAACCAGTGTCTGGGCAGAGAACCAGTGTCTGTGGAGAGAACCAGTGTGTGGGAAGAGAACCAGTGTCTGGGCAGAGAACCAGTTTCTGAGCAGACAACAGGTGTCTGGGCAGAGAACTAGTGTGTGGGCAGAGAACCGGTGTCTGAGGAGAGAACCAGTCTGTGGGCAGAGAACTAGTGTCTGAATAGAGAACCAGTGTGGGCAGAGAACCAGTGTCTGTGGGTAGAGAACCAGTCTGTGGGCAGAGAACTAGTGTCTGGGCAGAGAACCATTGTGGGCAGAGAACCAGTGTCTGTGGAGAGAACCAGTGTGTGGGAAAAGAACCAGTGTCTGGGCAGGGAACCAGTGTCTGAGCAGACAACAGGTGTCTGGGCAGAGAACCAGTGTGTGGGCAGAGAACCGGTGTCCCTGGAGAGAACCAGTGTATGGGCAGAGAACTAGAGTGTGGGAAGAGAACCAGTGTTTATGGAGAGAACCAGTGTGTGGGCCGAGAACTAGAGTTTAAGCAGAGAGCCAGTGTGTGGGCAGAGATCTAGTGTCTGAAGAGAAAACCAGTGTGTGGGCAGAGAACCAGTGTCTGAGGAGAGAACCAGTGTGTGGGCAGAGAACTAGAGTGTGGGCAGAGAACCAGTGTGTGGGGAGAGAACCAGTGTGTGGGCTAAGACCTAGATTTTGGGCAGAGAACCAGTGTGTGGGCAGAGATCTAGTGTCTGAAGAGAGAACCAGTGTGTGGGCAGAGAACTAGAGTGTGGGCAGAGAACCAGTGTCTGTGGAGAAAACCAGTGTGTGGGCTAAGAACTAGAGTGTGGGCAGAGAACCAGAGTTTGGGCAGAGAACTAGAGTGTTGGCAGAGAACCAGTGTCTGGGCAGAGAACCAGTGTCTGAGCAGAGAGCCAGTGTCTGGGCAGGGAAGCAGTTTCTGAGCAGAGAACCAGTGTCTGGGCAGAGAACCAGAGTGTTGGCAGAGAACCAGTGTCTGGGCAGAGAACCATTGTCTGAGCAGAGATGCAGCACCTGAGCAGAGAACCAGAGTCTTGCCAGAGAACCGGTGACTGAGCAGAGAACCATAATTTGAACAGAGAACCAAAGTGTGGGCAGATAACCAGTGTCTGAGGAGAGAACCAGAGGGGGCAGAGAACCAGTGTCTGAGTAGAGAACTAGAGTGTGGGCAGAGAACCAGTGTCTGGGCAGAGTACCAGTGTCTGAGCAGAGAACTAGAGTGTGGACAGAGAACCAGTGTCTGGGCAGAGAACCATTGTTTGAGCAGAGAACTAGTGTGTGGGCAGAGAACCAGTGTCTGGGCAGAGAACCAGTGTCTGGGCAGGGAAGCAGTGTCTGGACAGAGAACCAGAGTCTGGGCTGGGAAGTAGTGTCTTGGTAGAGCACCAGTGTCTGAAGAAAGAACCAAAATGTGGGCAGAGAACCGGTGTCTGAGGAGAGAACCAATGTGTGGGCAGAGAACTGGTGTCTGAAGAGAGAACCAGAATGGTGGAAGAGAACTGGTGTCTGAGCAGAGAACAAGTGCCTGGGCAGAGAACCAGTGTGTGGGCAGAGAACCGGTGTCTGAGGAGAGAACCAGTGTGTGGGCAGAGAAATAGAGTGTGGGCAGAGAACCAGTGTCTGTGGGGAGAACCAGTGTGTGGGCCGAGAACTAGAGTGTGGGTAGAGAACCAGAGTGTGGGCAGAGAACCAGTGTCTGAGGAGAGAACCAGTGTGTGGGCAGAGAACCAGTGTCTGAGGAGAGAACCAGTGTGTAGGCAGAGAATCAGTGTCTGTGCAGAGAACAAAAGTGTGGGCAGAGAACCAGTGTCTGGGCAGAGAACCAGAGTGTGGGCAGAAAACTAGAGTGTGGCTAGAGAACCAGTGTCTGGGCAGAGAACCAGTGTCTGAGCAGAGAACTAGTGTGTGGGCAGAGAACCAGTGTCTGAGCAGAGAACCAGTGTCTGGGAAGAGAACCAGTGTGTGGGCAGAGAACCAGTGTCTGAGCAGAGAACTAGTGTGTGGGCAGAGAACTAGTGTCTGAGCAGAGAACCAGTGTCTGGGAAGAGAACCAGTGTCTGGGCAGAGAACCAGTGTCTGGGCAGGGAAGCAGTGTCTGAGCAGAGAGTGAGTGTCTGGGCAGAGAACCAGTGTCTAGGCAGAGAACCATACTGTGGGCAGAAAACCAGTGTCTGGGCAGATTACCAGCGCCTAAGCAGAGTACTAGAGTGAGGCTAAAGAACCAGTGTCTGGGCAGAGAACCAGTGTCTGAGCAGAGAAACAATGTGTGGGCAGAGAACCAGTGTCTGAGCAGAGAAGTAGAGTGTGGGCAGAGAACCTGTCTCTGGGCAGAGAACCAGAGTTTGGATAGAGAACTAGAGTGTTGGCAGAGAACCAGTGTCTGGGCAGAGAACCAGTGTCTGAGCAGAGAACTAGAGTGTAGACAGTGAACCAAAGTGTGGGCAGAGAACCAGAGTCTGAGTAGAGAACCAGAGGGGGGCAGAGAACCAAAGTCTGGGCAGAGAACCAGTGTCTGAGCAGAGATGCAGCATCTGAGCAGCGAACCAAAGTGTGGGCAGAGAACCAGAGTCTGAGGAGAGAACCAGAGGGGGGCAGATAACCAGTGTCTGAGTAGAGAACTAGAGTGTGGAGAGAGAACCAGTGTCTGGGCAGTGTCTGGACAGAGAACCAGTGTCTGGGCAGGGAAGCAGTGTCTTTGCAGAGAACCAATGTCTGAAGAGAGAACCAAAATGTGGGCACAGAACCGGTGTCTGAGCAGAGAACCAGAGTCTGGGCAGAGAACCAGTGTGTGGGCAGAGAACCAGTGTCTGAGGAGAGAACCAGTGTGTGGGCAGAGAAATAGAGTGTGGGCAGAGAACCAGTGTCTGTGGAGAGAAACAGTGTGTGGGCCGAGAACTAGAGTGTGGGAACCAGTGTGTGGGCAGAGAAATAGAGTGTGGGCAGAGAACCAGTGTCTGTGGAGAGAACCAGTGTGTGGGCCGAGAACTAGAGTGTGGGCAGAGAACCAGTGTGTGGGCAGAGATCTAGTGTCTTAAGAGCGAACCAGTGTGTGGGCAGAGAACCAGTTTCTGAGTAGAGAACCAGTGTGTGGGCAGAGAACCAGTGTCTGAGGAGAGGACCAGTGTGTGGGCAGAGAATCAGTGTCTGTGCAGAGAACTAGAGTGTGGGCAGAGAACCAGTGTCTGGGCAGAGAACTAGAGTGTGGGCAGAGAACTAGTGCCTGAATAGAGAACCAGTGTGTGGGCAGAGAACCAGTGTCTGAGGAGAGAACCAGTGTGTGGGCAGAGAACCAGTGTCTGAGCAGAGAACTAGAGTGTGGGCAGAGAAACAGTGTCTGGGCAGAGAACCAGAGTGTGGGCAGAAAAGTAGAGTATGGGCAGAGAACGAGTGTCTAGGCAGGGAAGCAGTGTCTGAGCAGAGAGCGAGTGCCTGGGCAGAGAAACAGTGTCTAGGCAGAGAACCAGTGTGTGGGCAGAGAATCAGTGTCTGGACAGATTACCAGCGCCTAAGCAAAGTACTAGAGTGTAGCTAGAGAACCAGTGTCTGGGCAGAGAACCAGAGTCTGAGCAGACAAACAATGTGTGTGCAGAGAACCAGTGTCTGAGTAGAGAACTAGAGTGTGGGCAGAGAACCAGTTTCTGGGCAGAGTACCAGTGTCTGAGCAGAGAACTAGAGTGTGGACAGAGAACCAGTGTCTGGGCAGAGAACCATTGTTTGAGCAGAGAACTAGTGTGTGGGCAGAGAACCAGTGTCTGGGCAGAGAACCAGTGTCTGGGCAGGGAAGCAGTGTCTGGACAGAGAACCAGAGTCTGGGCTGGGAAGTAGTGTCTTGGCAGAGCACCAGTGTCTGAAGAAAGAACCAAAATGTGGGCAGAGAACCGGTGTCTGAGGAGAGAACCAATGTGTGGGCAGAGAACTGGTGTCTGAAGAGAGAACCAGAATGGTGGAAGAGAACTGGTGTCTGAGCAAAGAACAAGTGCTCTGCAGAGAACCAGTGTGTGGGCAGAGAACCGGTGTCTGAGGAGAGAACCAGTGTGTGGGCAGAGAAATAGAGTGTGGGCAGAGAACCAGTGTCTGTGGGGAGAACCAGTGTGTGGGCCGAGAACTAGAGTGTGGGTAGAGAACCAGAGTGTGGGCAGAGAACCAGTGTCTGAGGAGAGAACCAGTGTGTGGGCAGAGAACCAGTGTCTGAGGAGAGAACCAGTGTGTGGGCAGAGAATCAGTGTCTGTGCAGAGAACAAAAGTGTGGGCAGAGAACCAGTGTCTGGGCAGAGAACCAGAGTGTGGGCAGAAAACTAGAGTGTGGCTAGAGAACCAGTGTCTGGGCAGAGAACCAGTGTCTGAGCAGAGAACTAGTGTGTGGGCAGAGAACCAGTTTCTGAGCAGAGAACCAGTGTCTGGGAAGAGAACCAGTGTCTGGGCAGAGAACCAGTGTCTGAGCAGAGAACTAGTGTGTGGGCAGAGAACTAGTGTCTGAGCAGAGAACCAGTGTCTGGGAAGAGAACCAGTGTCTGGGCAGAGAAACAGTGTCTGGGCAGGGAAGCAGTGTCTGAGCAGAGAGTGAGTGTCTGGGCAGAGAACCAGTGTCTAGGCAGAGAACCATACTGTGGGCAGAGAACCAGTGTCTGGGCAGATTACCAGCGCCTAAGCAGAGTACTAGAGTGAGGCTAAAGAACCAGTGTCTGGGCAGAGAACCAGTGTCTGAGCAGAGAAACAATGTGTGGGCAGAGAACCAGTGTCTGAGCAGAGAAGTAGAGTGTGGGCAGAGAACCTGTCTCTGGGCAGAGAACCAGAGTTTGGATAGAGAACTAGAGTGTTGGCAGAGAACCAGTGTCTGGGCAGAGAACCAGTGTCTGAGCAGAGAACTAGAGTGTAGACAGTGAACCAAAGTGTGGGCAGAGAACCAGAGTCTGAGTAGAGAACCAGAGGGGGGCAGAGAACCAAAGTCTGGGCAGAGAACCAGTGTCTGAGCAGAGATGCAGCATCTGAGCAGCGAACCAAAGTGTGGGCAGAGAACCAGAGTCTGAGGAGAGAACCAGAGGGGGACAGATAACCAGTGTCTGAGTAGAGAACTAGAGTGTGGAGAGAGAACCAGTGTCTGGGCAGTGTCTGGACAGAGAACCAGTGTCTGGGCAGGGAAGCAGTGTCTTTGCAGAGAACCAATGTCTGAAGAGAGAACCAAAATGTGGGCACAGAACCGGTGTCTGAGCAGAGAACCAGAGTCTGGGCAGAGAACCAGTGTGTGGGCAGAGAACCAGTGTCTGAGGAGAGAACCAGTGTGTGGGCAGAGAAATAGAGTGTGGGCAGAGAACCAGTGTCTGTGGAGAGAAACAGTGTGTGGGCCGAGAACTAGAGTGTGGGAACCAGTGTGTGGGCAGAGAAATAGAGTGTGGGCAGAGAACCAGTGTCTGTGGAGAGAACCAGTGTGTGGGCCGAGAACTAGAGTGTGGGCAGAGAACCAGTGTGTGGGCAGAGATCTAGTGTCTTAAGAGCGAACCAGTGTGTGGGCAGAGAACCAGTTTCTGAGGAGAGAACCAGTGTGTGGGCAGAGAACCAGTGTCTGAGGAGAGGACCAGTGTGTGGGCAGAGAATCAGTGTCTGTGCAGAGAACTAGAGTGTGGGCAGAGAACCAGTGTCTGGGCAGAGAACTAGAGTGTGGGCAGAGAACTAGTGCCTGAATAGAGAACCAGTGTGTGGGCAGAGAACCAGTGTCTGAGGAGAGAACCAGTGTGTGGGCAGAGAACCAGTGTCTGAGCAGAGAACTAGAGTGTGGGCAGAGAAACAGTGTCTGGGCAGAGAACCAGAGTGTGGGCAGAAAAGTAGAGTATGGGCAGAGAACCAGTGTCTAGGCAGGGAAGCAGTGTCTGAGCAGAGAGCGAGTGCCTGGGCAGAGAAACAGTGTCTAGGCAGAGAACCAGTGTGTGGGCAGAGAATCAGTGTCTGGACAGATTACCAGCGCCTAAGAAAAGTACTAGAGTGTAGCTAGAGAACCAGTGTCTGGGCAGAGAACCAGAGTCTGAGCAGACAAACAATGTGTGTGCAGAGAACCAGTGTCTGAGCAGAGAACCAGAGTTTGGGCAGAGAACTAGAGTGTTGGCAGAACACCAGTGTCTGGGCAGAGAACCAGTGTCTGAGCAGAGAACTAGAGTGTAGACAGTGAACCAAAGTGTGGGCAGAGAACCAGAGTCTGAGTAGAGAACCAGAGGGGGGCAGAGAACCAAAGTCTGGGCAGAGAACCAGTGTCTGAGCAGAGATGCAGCATCTGAGCAGCGAACCAAAGTGTGGGCAGAGAACCAGAGTCTGAGGAGAGAACCAGAGGGGGACAGATAACCAGTGTCTGAGTAGAGAACTAGAGTGTGGAGAGAGAACCAGTGTCTGGGCAGTGTCTGGACAGAGAACCAGTGTCTGGGCAGGGAAGCAGTGTCTTTGCAGAGAACCAATGTCTGAAGAGAGAACCAAAATGTGGGCACAGAACCGGTGTCTGAGCAGAGAACCAGAGTCTGGGCAGAGAACCAGTGTGTGGGCAGAGAACCAGTGTCTGAGGAGAGAACCAGTGTGTGGCAGAGAAATAGAGTGTGGGCAGAGAACCAGTGTCTGTGGAGAGAAACAGTGTGTGGGCCGAGAACTAGAGTGTGGGAACCAGTGTGTGGGCAGAGAAATAGAGTGTGGGCAGAGAACCAGTGTCTGTGGAGAGAACCAGTGTGTGGGCCGAGAACTAGAGTGTGGGCAGAGAACCAGTGTGTGGGCAGAGATCTAGTGTCTTAAGAGCGAACCAGTGTGTGGGCAGAGAACCAGTTTCTGAGGAGAGAACCAGTGTGTGGGCAGAGAACCAGTGTCTGAGGAGAGGACCAGTGTGTGGGCAGAGAATCAGTGTCTGTGCAGAGAACTAGAGTGTGGGCAGAGAACCAGTGTCTGGGCAGAGAACTAGAGTGTGGGCAGAGAACTAGTGCCTGAATAGAGAACCAGTGTGTGGGCAGAGAACCAGTGTCTGAGGAGAGAACCAGTGTGTGGGCAGAGAACCAGTGTCTGAGCAGAGAACTAGAGTGTGGGCAGAGAAACAGTGTCTGGGCAGAGAACCAGAGTGTGGGCAGAAAAGTAGAGTATGGGCAGAGAACCAGTGTCTAGGCAGGGAAGCAGTGTCTGAGCAGAGAGCGAGTGCCTGGGCAGAGAAACAGTGTCTAGGCAGAGAACCAGTGTGTGGGCAGAGAATCAGTGTCTGGACAGATTACCAGCGCCTAAGAAAAGTACTAGAGTGTAGCTAGAGAACCAGTGTCTGGGCAGAGAACCAGAGTCTGAGCAGACAAACAATGTGTGTGCAGAGAACCAGTGTCTGAGCAGAGAACCAGAGTTTGGGCAGAGAACTAGAGTGTTGGCAGAACACCAGTGTCTGGGCAGAGAACCAGTGTCTGAGCAGAGAACTAGAGTGTAGACAGAGAACCAAAGTGTGGGCAGAGAACCAGAGTCTGAGGAGAGAACCAGAGGGGGTTAGAGAACCAGTGTCTCACTAGAGAACTAGAGTGTGGACAGAGAACCAGTGTCTGGGCAGTGTCTGGACAGATAACCAGTGTCTGGGCATTGAAGCAGTGTCTTTGCAGAGAACCAATGTCTGAAGAGAGAACCAAAATGTGGACAGAGAACCGGTGTCTGAGCAGAGAACCAGAGTCTGGGCAGAGAACCAGTGTGTGGGCAGAGAACCAGTGTCTGAGGAGAGAACACGTATGTGTCTGCAGAGAACTAGAGTGTGGGCTGAGAACCAGTGTCTATGGAGAGAACCAGTGTGTGGGCCGAGATCTAGAGTGTGGGCAGAGAACCAGTGTCTGTGGAGAGAACCAGTGTGTGGGCCGAGAACTAGAGTTTGAGCAGAGCACCAGTGTAGGGGCAGAGATCTAGTGTCTGAAGAGAGAACCAGTGTGTGGGCAGAGAACCAGTGTCTGAGGAGAGAACTAGTGTGTGGGCAGAGAACTAGAGTGTGTGCAGAGAATCAGTGTCTGTGGAGAGAACCAGTGTGTGGGCCGAGAACTAGAGTGTGGGCAGAGAACCAGTGTGTGGGCAAAGATGTAGTGTCTGAAGAGAGAACCAGTGTGTCGGCAGAGAACTAGAGTGTGGGAAGAGAACCAGTGTCTGTGGAGAGAATCAATTTGTGGGCCGAGAACTAGAGTGTGGGCAGAGAACCAGAGTTTGGGCAGAGAACTAGAGTGTTGGCAGAGAACCAGTGTCTGTGCAGAGATCTAGAGTGTAGACAGAAAACCAGTGTCTGGGCAGAGAACCAGTGTCTGGGCAGGGAAGCAGTGTCTGAGCACAGAACCAGTGTCTGGGCAGAGAACCAGAGTGTTGGCAGAGAACCAGTGTCTGGGCAGAGAACCAGTGTCTGAGCAGAGATGCAGCACCCTGAGCAGAGAACTAGAGTCTTGCCAGAGAACCGGTGACCGAGCAGAGAACCAGAATATGAGCAGAGAACCAAAGTGTGGGCAGAAAACCAGTGTCTGAGGAGAGAACCAGAGGGGGCAGAGAACCAGTGTCTGAGTAGAGAACTAGAGTGTGGGCAGAGAACCAGTGTCTGGGCAGAGTACCAATGTCTGAGCAGAGAACCAGTGTCTGGGCAGAGAACCAGTGTCTGGGCAGAGAACCAGGGTTTGGGCAGAGAACCAGTATCTGGGCAGAGAACCAGTGTTTGAGCAGAGAACTAGTGTCTTGGCAGAGAACCAGTGTCTGGGCAGAGAACCAGTGTCTGGGTAGGGAAGCAGTGTCTGGACAGAGAACCAGTGTCTGGGCAGGGAAGCAGTGTCTTTGCAGAGAACCAATGTCTGAAGAGAGAACCAAAATGTGGGCAGAGAACCGGTGTCTGAGCAGAGAACCAGTGTCTGGGCAGAGAACCAGTGTGTGGGCAGAGAACCAGTGTCTGAGGAGAGAACACGTATGTGTCTGCAGAGAACTAGAGTTTGGGCAGAGAACCAGTGTCTGTGGAGAGAACTAGAGTGTGGGCAGAGAACCAGTGTCTGGGCAGAGAACCAGAGTGTAGGCAGAAAACTAGAGTATGGACTGAGAACCAGTGTCTGGGCAGATTACCAGCGCCTAAGCAGAGTACTAGAGTGTGGCCAGAGAAAGAGTGTCTGGGCAGAGAACCAGTGTCTGAGCAGAGAAACAATGTGTGGGCAGAGAACCAGTGTCTGAGCAGAGAACTAGAGTGTGGGCAGAGAACCTGTGTCTGGACAGAGAACCAGAGTTTGGGTAGAGAACTAGAGTGTTGGCAGAGAACCAGTGTCTGCGCAGAGAACCAGTGTCTGGGCAGAGAACCAGTGTCTGAGCAGAGATGCACCATCTGAGCAGCGAACCAAAGTGTGGGCAGAGAACCAGAGTCTGAGGAGAGAACCAGAGGGGGGCAGAGAACCAGTGTCTGAGTAGAGAACTAGAGTGTGGACAGAGAACCAGTGTCTGGGCAGTGCCTGGACAGAGAACCAGTGTCTGGGCAGGGAAGCAGTGTCTTTGCAGAGAACCAATGTCTGAAGAGAGAACCAAAATGTGGGCAGAGAACTGGTGTCTGAGCAGAAAACCAGAGTCTGGGCAGAGAACCAGTGTGTGGGCAGAGAACCGGTGTCTGAGGAGAAAACCAGTGTGTGGGCAGAGAAATAGAGTGTGGGCAGAGAACCAGTGTCTGTAGAGAGAGACAGTGTGAGGGCCGAGAACTAGAGTGTGGGAACCAGTGTGTGGGCAGAGAAATAGAGTGTGGGCAGAGAACCAGTGTCTTTGGAGAGAACCAGTGTGTGGGCCGAGAACTAGAGTGTGGGCAGAGAACCAGTGTGTGGGCAGAGATCTAGTGTCTTAAGAGAGAACCAGTGTGTGGGCAGAGAACCAGTGTCCGAGGAGAGAACCAGTGACTGAGGAGAGAACGAGTGTGTGGGCAGAGAATCAGTGTCTGTGCAGAGAACTAGAGTGTGGGCAGAGATCCAGTGTCTGGGCAGAGAACTAGAGTGTGGGCAGAGAACTAGTGCCTGAATAGAGAACCAGTGTGTGGGCAGAGAACCAGTGTCTGAGGAGAGAACCAGTGTGTGGGCAGAGAACCAGTGTCTGAGCAGAGAACTAGAGTGTGGGCAGAAAACTAGAGTATGGGCAGAGAACCAGTGTCTGAGGAGAGAACACGTATGTGTCTGCAGAGAACTAGAGTGTGGGCAGAGAACCAGTGTCTATGGAGAGAACCAGTGTGTGGGCTGAGATCTAGAGTGTGGGCAGAGAACCAGTGTCTGAGCAGAGAACTAGAGTGTAGACAGAGAACCAAAGTGTGGGCAGAGAACCAGAGTCTGAGGAGAGAACCAGAGGGGGGTAGAGAACCAGTGTCTGACTAGAGAACTAGAGTGTGGACAGAGAACCAGTGTCTGGGCAGTGTCTGGACAGATTACCAGTGTCTGGGCATTGAAGCAGTGTCTTTGCAGAGAACCAATGTCTGAAGAGAGAACCAAAATGTGGACAGAGAACCGGTGTCTGAGCAGAGAACCAGAGTCTGGGCAGAGAACCAGTGTGTGGGCAGAGAACCAGTGTCTGAGGAGAGAACATGTATGTGTCTGCAGAGAACTAGAGTGTGGGCTGAGAACCAGTGTCTATGGAGAGAACCAGTGTCTGGGCCGAGATCTAGAGTATGGGCAGAGAACCAGTGTCTGTGGAGAGAACCAGTGTGTGGGCCGAGAACTAGAGTTTGAGCAGAGCACCAGTGTAGGGGCAGAGATCTAGTGTCTGAAGAGAGAACCAGTGTGTGGGCAGAGAACCAGTGTCTGAGGAGAGAACCAGTGTGTAGGCAGAGAACTAGAGTGTGGGCAGAGAATCAGTGTCTGTGGAGAGAACCAGTGTGTGGGCTGAGAACTAGAGTGTGGGCAGAGAACCAGTGTGTGGGCAAAGATGTAGTGTCTGAAGAGAGAACCAGTGTGTCGGCAGAGAACTAGAGTGTGGGAAGAGAACCAGTGTCTGTGGAGAGAATCAATTTGTGGGCCGAGAACAAGAGTGTGGGCAGAGAACCAGAGTTTGGGCAGAGAACTAGAGTGTTGGCAAAGAACCAGTGTGTGGGCAGAGAACCAGTGTCTGAGGAGAGAACACGTATGTGTCTGCAGAGAACTAGAGTGTGGGCTGAGAACCAGTGTCTATGGATAGAACCAGTGTGTGGGCCGAGATCTAGAGTGTGGGCAGAGCCAGTGTATGTGGAGAGAACCAGTGTGTGGACCGAGAACTAGAGTTTGAGCAGAGCACCAGTGTAGGGGCAGAGATCTAGTGTCTGAAGAGAGAACCAGTGTGTGGGCAGAGAACCAGTGTCTGAGGAGAGAACCAGTGTGTGGGCAGAGAACTAGAGTGTGGGCAGAGAATCAGTGTCTGTTGAGAGAACCAGTGTGTGGGCCGAGAACTAGAGTGTGGGCAGAGAACCAGTGTGTGGGCAAAGATGTAGTGTCTGAAGAGAGAACCAGTGTGTCGGCAGAGAACTAGAGTGTGGGAAGAGAACCAGTGTCTGTGGAGAGAATCAATTTGTGGGCCGAGAACTAGAGTGTGGGCAGAGAACCAGAGTTTGGGCAGAGAACTAGAGTGTTGGCAGAGAACCAGTGTCTGTGCAGAGATCTAGAGTGTAGACAGAAAACCAGTGTCTGGGCAGAGAATTAGTGTCTGGGCAGGGAAGCAGTGTCTGAGCACAGAACCAGTGTCTGGGCAGAGAACCAGAGTGTTGGCAGAGAACCAGTGTCTGGGCAGAGAACCAGTGTCTGAGCAGAGATGCAGCACCTGAGCAGAGAACTAGAGTCTTGCCAGAGAACCGGTGACCGAGCAGAGAACCAGAATATGAGCAGAGAACCAAAGTGTGGGCAGAAAACCAGTGTCTGAGGAGAGAACCAGAGGGGGCAGAGAACCAGTGTCTGAGTAGAGAACTAGTGTCTGGGCAGAGAACCAGTGTCTGGGCAGAGAACCAGGGTTTGGGCAGAGAACCAGTATCTGGGCAGAGAACCAGTGTTTGGGCAGAGAACTAGTGTGTGGGCAGAGAACCAGTGTCTGGGCAGAGAACCAGTGTCTGGGCAGGGAAGCAGTGTCTGGACAGAGAACCAGTGTCTGGGCAGGGAAGCAGTGTCTTTGCAGAGAACCAATGTCTGAAGAGAGAACCAAAATGTGGGCAGAGAACCGGTGTCTGAACAGAGAACCAGTGTCTGGGCAGAGAACCAGTGTGTGGGCAGAGAACAAGTGTCTGAGGAGAGAACACGTATGTGTCTGCAGAGAACTAGAGTTTGGGCAGAGAACCAGTGTCTGTGGAGAGAACTAGAGTGGGGGCAGAGAACCAGTGTCTGGGCAGAGAACCAGAGTGTAGGCAGAAAACTAGAGTATGGACTGAGAACCAGTGTCTGGGCAGATTACCAGCGCCTAAGCAGAGTACTAGAGTGTGGCCAGAGAACCAGTGTCTGGGCAGAGAACCAGTGTCTGAGCAGAGAAACAATGTGTGCGCAGAGAACCAGTGTCTGAGCAGAGAACTAGAGTGTGGGCAGAGAACCTGTGTCTGGGCAGAGAACCAGAGTTTGGGTAGAGAACTAGAGTGTTGGCAGAGAACCAGTGTCTGGGCAGAGAACCAGTGTCTGAACAGAGAACTAGAGTGTAGACAGAGAACCAAAGTGTGGGCAGAGAACCAGAGTCTGAGGAGAGAACCAGAGGGGCGCAGAGAACCAGTGTCTGGGCAGAGAACCAGTGTCTGAGCAGAGATGCACCATCTGAGCAGCGAACCAAAGTGTGGGCAGAGAACCAGAGTCTGAGGAGAGAACCAGAGGGGGGCAGAGAACCAGTGTCTGAGTAGAGAACTAGAGTGTGGACAGAGAACCAGTGTCTGGGCAGGGAAGCAGTGTCTTTGCAGAGAACCAATGTCTGAAGAGAGAACCAAAATGTGGGCAGAGAACTGGTGTCTGAGCAGAAAACCAGAGTCTGGGCAGAGAACCAGTGTGTGGGCAGAGAACCGGTGTCTGAGGAGAGAACCAGTGTGTGGGCAGAGAAATAGAGTGTGGGCAGAGAACCAGTGTCTGTGGAGAGAAACAGTGTGTGGGCCGAGAACTAGAGTGTGGGAACCAGTGTGTGGGCAGAGAAATAGAGTGTGGGCAGAGAACCAGTGTCTTTGGAGAGAACCAGTGTGTGGGCAGAGAATCAGTGTCTGTGCAGAGAACTAGAGTGTGGGCAGAGATCCAGTGTCTGGGCAGAGAACTAGAGTGTGGGCAGAGAACTAGTGCCTGAATAGAGAACCAGTGTGTGGGCAGAGAACCAGTGTCTGAGGAGAGAACCAGTGTGTGGGCAGAGAACCAGTGTCTGAGCAGAGAACCAGTGTCTGAGGAGAGAACGAGTGTGTGGGCAGAGAATCAGTGTCTGTGCAGAGAACTAGAGTGTGGGTAGAGATCCAGTGTCTGGGCAGAGAACTAGAGTGTGGGCAGAGAACTAGTGCCTGAATAGAGAACCAGTGTGTGGGCAGAGAACCAGTGTCTGAGGAGAGAACCAGTGTGTGGGCAGAGAACCAGTGTCTGAGCAGAGAACTAGAGTGTGGGCAGAAAACTAGAGTATGGGCAGAGAACCAGTGTCTGAGGAGAGAACACGTATGTGTCTGCAGAGAACTAGAGTGTGGCCAGAGAACCAGTGTCTGGGCAGAGAACCAGTGTCTGAGCAGAGAAACAATGTGTGCGCAGAGAACCAGTGTCTGAGCAGAGAACTAGAGTGTGGGCAGAGAACCTGTGTCTGGGCAGAGAACCAGAGTTTGGGTAGAGAACTAGAGTGTTGGCAGAGAACCAGTGTCTGGGCAGAGAACCAGTGTCTGAACAGAGAACTAGAGTGTAGACAGAGAACCAAAGTGTGGGCAGAGAACCAGAGTCTGAGGAGAGAACCAGAGGGGCGCAGAGAACCAGTGTCTGGGCAGAGAACCAGTGTCTGAGCAGAGATGCACCATCTGAGCAGCGAACCAAAGTGTGGGCAGAGAACCAGAGTCTGAGGAGAGAACCAGAGGGGGGCAGAGAACCAGTGTCTGAGTAGAGAACTAGAGTGTGGACAGAGAACCAGTGTCTGGGCAGGGAAGCAGTGTCTTTGCAGAGAACCAATGTCTGAAGAGAGAACCAAAATGTGGGCAGAGAACTGGTGTCTGAGCAGAAAACCAGAGTCTGGGCAGAGAACCAGTGTGTGGGCAGAGAACCGGTGTCTGAGGAGAGAACCAGTGTGTGGGCAGAGAACTAGAGTGTGGGCAGAGAACCAGTGTCTGTGGAGAGAAACAGTGTGTGGGCCGAGAACTAGAGTGTGGGAACCAGTGTGTGGGCAGAGAAATAGAGTGTGGGCAGAGAACCAGTGTCTTTGGAGAGAACCAGTGTGTGGGCAGAGAATCAGTGTCTGAGCAGAGAACTAGAGTGTGGGCAGAGATCCAGTGTCTGGGCAGAGAACTAGAGTGTGGGCAGAGAACTAGTGCCTGAATAGAGAACCAGTGTGTGGGCAGAGAACCAGTGTCTGAGGAGAGAACCAGTGTGTGGGCAGAGAACCAGTGTCTGAGCAGAGAACCAGTGTCTGAGGAGAGAATGAGTGTGTGGGCAGAGAATCAGTGTCTGTGCAGAGAACTAGAGTGTGAGCAGAGAACCAGTGTCTGGGCAGAGAACTAGAGTGTGGGCAGAGAACTAGTGCCTGAATAGAGAACCAGTGTGTGGGCAGAGAACCAGTGTCTGAGGAGAGAACCAGTGTGTGGGCAGAGAACCAGTGTCTGAGCAGAGAACCAGTGTCTGAGGAGAGAATGAGTGTGTGGGCAGAGAATCAGTGTCTGTGCAGAGAACTAGAGTGTGAGCAGAGATCCAGTGTCTGGGCAGAGAACTAGAGTGTGGGCAGAGAACTAGTGCCTGAATAGAGAACCAGTGTGTGGGCAGAGAACCAGTGTCTGAGGAGAGAACCAGTGTGTGGGCAGAGAACCAGTGTCTGAGCAGAGAACTAGAGTGTGGGCAGAAAACTAGAGTATGGGCAGAGAACCAGTGTCTGAGGAGAGAACACGTATGTGTCTGCAGAGAACTAGAGTGTGGCCAGAGAACCAGTGTCTGGGCAGAGAACCAGTGTCTGAGCAGAGAAACAATGTGTGCGCAGAGAACCAGTGTCTGAGCAGAGAACTAGAGTGTGGGCAGAGAACCTGTGTCTGGGCAGAGAACCAGAGTTTGGGTAGAGAACTAGAGTGTTGGCAGAGAACCAGTGTCTGGGCAGAGAACCAGTGTCTGAACAGAGAACTAGAGTGTAGACAGAGAACCAAAGTGTGGGCAGAGAACCAGAGTCTGAGGAGAGAACCAGAGGGGCGCAGAGAACCAGTGTCTGGGCAGAGAACCAGTGTCTGAGCAGAGATGCACCATCTGAGCAGCGAACCAAAGTGTGGGCAGAGAACCAGAGTCTGAGGAGAGAACCAGAGGGGGGCAGAGAACCAGTGTCTGAGTAGAGAACTAGAGTGTGGACAGAGAACCAGTGTCTGGGCAGGGAAGCAGTGTCTTTGCAGAGAACCAATGTCTGAAGAGAGAACCAAAATGTGGGCAGAGAACTGGTGTCTGAGCAGAGAACCAGAGTCTGGGCAGAGAACCAGTGTGTGGGCAGAGAACCGGTGTCTGAGGAGAGAACCAGTGTGTGGGCAGAGAAATAGAGTGTGGGCAGAGAACCAGTGTCTGTGGAGAGAACCAGTGTGTGGGCCGAGAACTAGAGTGTGGGAACCAGTGTGTGGGCAGAGAAATAGAGTGTGGGCAGAGAACCAGTGTCTTTGGAGAGAACCAGTGTGTGGGCAGAGAATCAGTGTCTGTGCAGAGAACTAGAGTGTGGGCAGAGATCCAGTGTCTGGGCAGAGAACTAGAGTGTGGGCAGAGAACTAGTGCCTGAATAGAGAACCAGTGTGTGGGCAGAGAACCAGTGTCTGAGGAGAGAACCAGTGTGTGGGCAGAGAACCAGTGTCTGAGCAGAGAACCAGTGTCTGAGGAGAGAATGAGTGTGTGGGCAGAGAATCAGTGTCTGTGCAGAGAACTAGAGTGTGAGCAGAGATCCAGTGTCTGGGCAGAGAACTAGAGTGTGGGCAGAGAACTAGTGCCTGAATAGAGAACCAGTGTGTGGGCAGAGAACCAGTGTCTGAGGAGAGAACCAGTGTGTGGGCAGAGAACCAGTGTCTGAGCAGAGAACTAGAGTGTGGGCAGAAAACTAGAGTATGGGCAGAGAACCAGTGTCTGAGGAGAGAACACGTATGTGTCTGCAGAGAACTAGAGTGTGGGCAGAGAACCAGTGTCTATGGAGAGAACCAGCGTGTGGGCCGAGATCTAGAGTGTGGGCAGAGAACCAGTGTCTGTGGAGAGAACCAGTGTGTGGGCCGAGAACTAGAGTTTGGGCAGAGCACCAGTGTGTGGGCAGAGATCTAGTGTCTGAAGAGAGATCCAGTGTGTGGGCAGAGAACCGGTGTCTGAAGAGAGAACCAGTGTGTGGGCAGAGAACTAGAGTGTGGGCAGAGAATCAGTGTCTGTGGAGAGAACCAGTGTGTGGGCCGAGAACTAGAGTGTGGGCAGAGAATCAGTGTGTGGGCAAAGATGTAGTGTCTGAAGAGAGAACCAGTGTGTGGGCAGAGAACTAGAGTGTGGGCAGAGAACCAGTGTCTGTGGAGAGAACCTGTGTGTGGGCCAAGAACTAGAGTGTGGGCAGAGAACCAGTGTGTCGGCAGAGATCTAGTGTTTGAAGAGAGAACCAGTGTGTGGGCAGAGAACCAGTGTCTGAGGAGAGAACCAGTGTGTGGGCAGAGAAACAGTGTCTGAGCAGAGAACTAGAGTGTGGGCAGAGAACCAGTGTCTGGGCAGAGAACCAGAGTGTGGGCAGAAAACTAGAGTATGGGCAGAGAACCAGTGTCTGGGAAGAGAACCAGTGTGTGGGCAGAGAACCAGCGTCTAGGCAGGGAAGCAGTGTCTGAGCAGAGAGCGAGTGCCTGGGCAGAGAAACAGTGTCTAGGCAGAGAACCAGAGTTTGGGCAGAGATCTAGTGTCTTAAGAGCGAACCAGTGTGTGGGCAGAGAACCAGTGTCTGATGATAGAACCAGTGTGTGGGCAGAGAACCAGTGTCTGAGGAGAGGACCAGTGTGTGGGCAGAGAATCAGTGTCTGTGCAGAGAACTAGAGTGTGGGCAGAGAACCAGTGTCTGGGCAGAGAACTAGAGTGTGGGCAGAGAACTAGTGCCTGAATAGAGAACCAGTGTGTGGGCAGAGAACCAGTGTCTGAGGAGAGAACCAGAGTGTGGGCAGAGAAACAGTGTTTGGGCAGAGAACCAGAGTGTGGGCAGAAAAGTAGAGTATGGGCAGAGAACCAGTGTCTAGGCAGGGAAGCAGTGTCTGAGCAGAGAGCGAGTGCCTGGGCAGACAAACAGTGTCTAGGCAGAGAACCAGTGTGTGGGCAGAGAACCAGTGTCTGAGCAGAGAACTAGAGTGTAGACAGAGAACCAAAGTGTGGGCAGAGAACCAGAGTCTGAGGAGAGAACCAGAGGGGGGTAGAGAACCAGTGTCTGAGTAGAGAACTAGAGTGTGGACAGAGAACCAGAGTCTGGGCAGTGTCTGGACAGATAACCAGTGTCTGGGCATCGAAGCAGTGTCTTTGCAGAGAACCAATGTCTGAAGAGAGAACCAAAATGTGGACAGAGAACCGGTGTCTGAGCAGAGAACCAGAGTCTGGGCAGAGAACCAGTGTGTGGGCAGAGAACCAGTGTCTGAGGAGAGAACACGTATGTGTCTGCAGAGAACTAGAGTGTGGGCTGAGAACCAGTGTCTATGGAGAGAACCAGTGTGTGGGCCGAGATCTAGAGTGTGGGCAGAGAACCAGTGTCTGTGGAGAGAACCAGTGTGTGGGCCGAGAACTAGAGTTTGAGCAGAGCACCAGTGTAGGGGCAGAGATCTAGTGTCTGAAGAGAGAACCAGTGTGTGGGCAGAGAACCAGTGTCTGAGGAGAGAACCAGTGTGTGGGCAGAGAACTAGCATGTGGGCAGAGAATCAGTGTCTGTGGAGAGAACCAGTGTGTGGGCCGAGAACTAGAGTGTGGGCAGAGAACCAGTGTGTGGGCAAAGATGTAGTGTCTGAAGAGAGAACCAGTGTGTCGGCAGAGAACTAGAGTGTGGGAAGAGAACCAGTGTCTGTGGAGAGAATCAATTTGTGGGCCGAGAACTAGAGTGTGGGCAGAGAACCAGAGTTTGGGCAGAGAACTAGAGTGTTGGCAGAGAACCAGTGTCTGTGCAGAGATCTAGAGTGTAGACAGAAAACCAGTGTCTGGGCAGAGAACCAGTGTCTGGGCAGGGAAGCAGTGGCTGAGCACAGAACCAGTGTCGGGGCAGAGAACCAGAGTGTTGGCAGAGAACCAGTGTCTGGGCAGAGAACCAGTGTCTGAGCAGAGATGCAGCACCTGAGCAGAGAACTAGAGTCTTGCCAGAGAACCGGTGACCGAGCAGAGAACCAGAATATGAGCAGAGAACCAAAGTGTGGGCAGAAAACCAGTGTCTGAGGAGAGAACCAGAGGGGGCAGAGAACCAGTGTCTGAGTAGAGAACTAGAGTGTGGGCAGAGAACCAGTGTCTGGGCAGAGTACCAATGTCTGAGCAGAGAACCAGTGTCTGGGCAGAGAACCAGTGTCTGGGCAGAGAACCAGGGTTTGGGCAGAGAACCAGTATCTGGGCAGAGAACCAGTGTTTGAGCAGAGAACTAGTGTGTGGGCAGAGAACCAGTGTCTGGGCAGAGAACCAGTGTCTGAGCAGGGAAGCAGTGTCTGGACAGAGAACCAGTGTCTGGCCAGGGAAGCAGTGTATTTGCAGAGAACCAATGTCTGAAGAGAGAACCAAAATGTGGGCAGAGAACCGGTGTCTGAGCAGAGAACCAGTGTCTGGGCAGAGAACCAGTGTGTGGGCAGAGAACCAGTGTCTGAGGAGATAACACGTATGTGTCTGCAGAGAACTAGAGTTTGGGCAGAGAACCAGTGTCTGTGGAGAGAACTAGAGTGTGGGCAGAGAACCAGTGTCTGGGCAGAGAAACAGAGTGTAGGCAGAAAACTAGAGTATGGACTGAGAACCAGTGTCTGGGCAGATTACCAGCGCCTAAGCAGAGTACTAGAGTGTGGCCAGAGAACCAGTGTCTGGGCAGAGAACCAGAATATGAGCAGAGAACCAAAGTGTGGGCAGAGAACCAGTATCTGAGTAGAGAACTAGAGTGTGGACAGAGAACCAGTGTCTGGGCAGTGTCTGGACAGATAACCAGTGTCTGGGCATTGAAGCAGTGTCTTTGCAGAGAACCAATGTCTGAAGAGAGAACCAAAATGTGGACAGAGAACCGGTGTCTGAGCAGAGAACCAGAGTCTGGGCAGAGAACCAGTGTGTGGGCAGAGAACCAGTGTCTGAGGAGAGAACACGTATGTGTCTGCAGAGAACTAGAGTGTGGGCTGAGAACCAGTGTCTATGGAGAGAACCAGTGTGTGGGCCGAGATCTAGAGTGTGGGCAGAGAACCAGTGTCTGTGGAGAGAACCAGTGTGTGGGCCGAGAACTAGAGTTTGAGCAGAGCACCAGTGTAGGGGCAGAGATCTAGTGTCTGAAGAGAGAACCAGTGTGTGGGCAGAGAACCAGTGTCTGAGGAGAGAACCAGTGTGTGGGCAGAGAACTAGCATGTGGGCAGAGAATCAGTGTCTGTGGAGAGAACCAGTGTGTGGGCCGAGAACTAGAGTGTG